>VZTT01076665.1:23528-36576 GCA_013400855.1 Buphagus erythrorhynchus | reverse complement strand
ACCCAAATATCACTTTCCCCCAGGCTTTATGAAGTATCTGCTGCCTTGGAGCATTCAGATATGTTTCAGATAGTTCACTATCTGATGCCTGAGGTCAATAATTTTGGATGTTATCAACGTAGAATCATGAAAATAGGACTTCTGATAGTATGGAATTATAAGTTGGATTAGCAATAAGATGTGATTCAAATGTTATGGGCAGTGCAGTTTTGAATTGTAATAAGCAAGGCAGATTTTTTTTTTTTCAGATTATGTGCTGCAGGATATAAAAAGGCAAGCAGTTTATCTCACAGGCCCATGAGCTGCCTTCAGTTTGCACATGCAGTTTACATTGGTGGGAGTCCCAGTGTATTCTGAGGACTCAGTCCAAACCTGACAAATATCTTAAGGGGAAGTGTTCAAATATGAGCCATCCAATTTGTTTGCTGTTCTAAACTGAAAATTAGCACACTAAAAATGGCTAAATTCAGCATGCATGTGGATCTCTCAGGCCTCACCACTCTGACAGAGAAGAATTTCTACAAAATATCTTTTCTCCAAAAGGTTTCTAAACCTGCCCTCTGTCAGTTTGAGGCCATTTCTCTTTGTCCTATCACTACATGTCCTTGTCAAAAGTTTCTCTCTGGCTCTCTTGTATCCCCCTTTGAGTACAGGAAGGTGCTCTAAGCTTCTCCCAGAGCTTTGTCCTCTCCAGGTGAACAGCCCCATCTCTCCCAGCCTGTCTCCACAGCAGAGGTGTCCCAGCCCTCAGAGCAGCTGATGTTTCTGTGCTCATTTATATTTTGTCACCATAGAATGTTTTTAGATTTTTATTCCCACCTGAGAAGGGTGATGTTGCTTTTGCTCCTGGCCAGGCACTGATTAACACTTGCACTGTTTTTTTTTTCAGTCTGACTATGCTTTCTAAAGGTGGTAATAGAGAGACATAATTTCCAAGAAAACATCACTCCAGCTGTAATTCAGAGCAGTTTCCTCAGCTCTCAGCATCAGGGTTGTTTAACCTTGAGGCTGCTCATGCTGTATCAGTGATGCCTCATGTGCAAATGTGCTGCTTTGTCATGCAGAGATTGTTCCTCCAATGTCCCACCTTGCAGACTGCATTAAGTTTTCTAGAAGGTGAAGCATTATTTTCCACATCTCTCCTGGGATGTATTGAAAGCCTGCTGAATTCTGTAAAGACTTGGTATTTAGTTTGCTTACCAGTCTGTAGCTATTATCAAATACCAAAGGAAATACATAATGTAGCACACAAAAAAAATGATGTTTCAGCATTATGTAAAAATTGCTGTTGTTCACTTATTTGAGATGTTCTTTGAATGCCAGAAAAGGTCTTTTGGCATCTTATGTCTTATTCGTTTCCACATCCAGAAATGTTTCCTGGTAGTGGGTGCACCAGGTGGTGTAAGGAATCACAGGTGCCAAATTGTAGGGTCACAGGTCTGACTGGAGAATGAGCAATTTCAGACCCAAAGGAGGCTGGAAACATTTGAGATGTTTAGAAGCAGAAAATACTTTTTCTTTTTTTTTTTCCTTTTTCATCTCACCAAAGAAGTAGTGGCTGAATTCTCATGGAAGTTCATATCTCAGGCTCAGGCAGTGACCAGGTTTTATCATTTCACAATTCACATTGCCCCAGCTGATGACAATGAGCCAAGCAGTTTTAATGCTCTTAGACTGACTTGCTATGCCATCTGAAAAGCAAGAAGCTGCTCTTGTTAATATGACTGGAAATTTTCTGAAGGCTTTTGCCTCTATTCAAAGAGAAGGTTCATTGAAACTGAAGCATTTGGAAACCCGCTGAACCTTTGAATTTCTCATGGAGGAAGGCTTTAGGGTCCTTGAATCTATTATGTTTCCTGCCATGTACTTCCCAGCTCTCTGGTTTCCTGGTCCCACTGATGCTTGCTGGGGAGTAATTCTTCCACTGGTGGGGAAAGGGGAACTGAACTCTTTAAAAAATCTTTTCTGCAGTTCATAAAAGCAAAAAAG
The DNA here is from genome assembly GCA_013400855.1 of Buphagus erythrorhynchus. Taxonomy (NCBI): domain Eukaryota; kingdom Metazoa; phylum Chordata; class Aves; order Passeriformes; family Sturnidae; genus Buphagus; species Buphagus erythrorhynchus. Next base: position 34,587 of record VZTT01076665.1, on the reverse strand, counting down.
TAGTAAAGAACCTGCCTTCACCTTGACACCCTCAAAATTTTGCACCACATTTATTCTAAAGATGAAGTTTTCCATATGGGGGGTTATTTGGCACAACTTTAAATTTCTGCACTAATTACAAAGCCACTTTGTTGAGTTCTTATAGATTTTTTACTTATAAGCATTTTTCAGGGTAATTAAACTGTTTAAGTAATTCAGCTGATCCTGTACATAGTCTTATCTACAATATAATTAGGACCACTGCAAGAGGAGTGCAAGGAATTAGTGATTTAATCCTAGTGAAAAATGCTTTGAGTTTCAGGTTTGGCTTTTTGTGCTTTTAATCCTTCCACCTCCCTCTCTAAGAATGATGGTAAAAGAATACACAATGTGTTTAAGATTATCTCAAGGAGAGAATTCCAGTTTGGGAAGCATAATTGCTTTATATTTGCATGGACTGCAAATGAAATATTTTTTGCTCTACACTGAGCAGTGTCACCTTGTCTTTCAACAGGTACTTGGGATTCCTGGTTTCCTCTTCTGACTTAGACATTGATTCACTGTCTGGCCTTTGGTAATCTATTATCACACTTTCAAATTTATGTGCCTGTAGCTACATTCAGATACTTAAATAAGTGACTTAAGGACTGCCAAAAAGCAAGTAATTTATGGAGTTTTGTAACAATAGAATACAACCCCAGTTCTGCAAAAGCTAAGGGTATTTGATTTTATACTGATTAGTGCTGTTCACTTAAACATCTGCACAACAATGCATAGGTAGGGGGACTGGGTATCTAATTTGAAGCATCAAATTTTGAATGATATGTCACTTTTCCTTCATGTGAAATATTTCCTTTTAAGCAATATCTCTGATTTACACAATTTTTTTTTTTCCATATTGGCCCAATAACCAGAAATCACAATGTCGAGTGTGTGTGAGTAGGGAAAAAATGATTACTTAATGAAATGATGCTATGAGAGCTGTTTGTAGGAAAAAGGAAACAACAGCTTATGAAAGATTCTTCACTGAAAAATGCACAAACATTTAGGTTGTACTTACTTTGCTTTAATGAATAACCTTTTAGGAAAAAAAGGACACCTGGATTAAGAATCCTTCTCCAGAGATCCCTTGCTTGGACACTAACAAAAAGCAATAGTGAGATGTCAAAAATTCTCCTGCTAAGAAAAAATTCCAGGGCGTATATTTCTGACATTTCCATAGCAGGGAAGAAGAATTAGAATATGTATATATTTGTATCCATATGGCTTGCAAGTGACTTTAGTTTTATCCTGAAGATATATAAGTGCTGTAGACAAAAGGTGCTGGTGGAGACAGGCAGGATAAGTTTCTGAAGCAAGTCCTTCTGGGATGGAAATAATGATCATTCCAGTGTGAACAACTTCCAGCCATTCCCCTACTATGTACCCATTAGAGTACAAGCACCTTGGACTGCAAATTACATATATGCCCTCCTGTAGTTGACATCCCTACTGCTCTCTTGGTTCATGTTCAAGAATAGCTCAGAATTTTCCCAGCTTCAGTAAAAAAATAATTTATAGTCTTAAATGATGAGTTGTTTTTTTTTTTTAAATACATGACTCTATTCAATACTGTGTTTTGTGAAATAGGTTAAATGCAGTTTCCTTGTTTCCTGCATATTTAAAATTATGACCCTTTCTTTTTAATTGTTTATGATGTTTAATAAGCAAATCAAGACGTACTTCAACTCTAATTAAAGTTCAGTGGAAGCGCAGCAGGGTAATGGACATAGGAGAGGCAATCATCTGGAAAGTTAAGAAGTGTTTTATGGAAGATGTTTATGACAGATTTTTTTTGTTTCCAGAAGGCAGATACAATTGTTTCTACTGCATCAGTTATCAAGAATTTTAATAATTAGGTGCAGTATAATTAAGCATTAAATGAAGAAAGTTGTATTTAGGTTCCTTGGTGAGAGGTTTCAATATTTACTTATTTACTGTAAGTAAGAGTTGTATCTTTATTTTAAATTACTCTAGTAGAGCTTATTTACATTCCTGAGCATGAGCAAATTTTACAACCCCCAATATTACATTTTTGCTGTTTTGTATGATCTTAATTCCAGTTCCTGTCTATGAAATCCTCTTGGGTTGGATTCAAAGTCATGTTATGTCTTTGTGCATTTGGCCAGGCCAACCTGGCTGGAATCCACCTGGCTTCATAAGCTCGTGCCATTCCCAATAGCTGGGTGTCAGGCCCCTCTAGCTTTCCATAATGTGCTTTTTTGGCTGTTCTAGATGATTCTGAATCCTGGGCTTAATGCTTCTGGTGCCCTTGGATTATTACCCTTACATCTTTCTCTTTATTTTCTTTTGTTTTTTTTTACCCCTTTCCTTGTAATTTTTTCACTGCTATACGATTACAATAACAACATGGTGAAACGCAGTAGGATGGATTTGCTGCTGGTGTGGTTTCAAAAAGTTCTGTTATTTGTGAATTTGGCTTATGCAGGAACAAAGAAAACAAACAAAATCCTGACTTGTTGCTGTTATGTTACATATACAGTCTTTTATGGTGTATTCAAATAAATTTGGTTTCTAAGGACCCTGCCCAGTTAGGAGGTTTTCCAACAAATTAAGCTGTTGGTGGGGTTTTTTTTTCTTTGCTTGGCTTGGGTTTTGTGTTTGTTTTTTGTTGTTTGTTTTTTATTGTTGTTGTGGGGGTGGTGGTTTTTTTAATCAGATCTGCTTTTCTGAAGTTCAGGCTACATGAAGTATATAATGCAGGGAAAGACAGGAATATTTTTGCAAGGCATTTGTGTGACTATACATAAAACAAGAATCTTCTAGCACTCCCTACTCATCAGTATGGTTCCAAATAAAATGGTTATATTTTATTGGAGAGTGGGACAAATAATGACAAAATCCATCCATTTTTTAAGGAATGTAAATCAGGATATCCTTGGGAAAAGAAACATCCACATATTTCTCATCTCTTAAACATTACATGATTAACAAGAAAAAAAGATTTGTTAATTGATAAAATTTATAAGTTCAAGATAATACAAAGTTAATTCTTGAAATAATTTGATGAGTCTTATTTATCCCGGTTTTAGTAACTGTATTTCTTGTCAAACCAGTCAAGGAGGATCTGACAGTTATTAATAATGTGAAAGTTGTGTTAAAATAAATAGGTGGAATTAATGTGAAGTGCATATATATGAAATTCTGATTGACTTACTTCTGCTGAAGTTAGTTCACCAGGAATTTTGCTGCAATTCAGGACTGATGCTTTCAATTTGTCTTATGTTGCAGAAAAGTTGTACTCAGCAGATGGAAGGGCTCTGATGAATGCAGCACTTAGTTTTTCTGCCATCCAATAAAACTGGAATGACACTGNTGTTTCGAAATAAAATGGTTATATTTTATTGGAGACTGGGACAAATAATGACAATATCCATCCATTTTTTAAGGAATGTAAATCAGGATATCCTTGGGAAAAGAAACATCCACATATTTCTCATCTCTTAAACATTACATGATTAACAAGAAAAAAAGATTTGTTAATTGATAAAATTTTTAAGTTCAAGATAATACAAAGTTAATTCTTGAAATAGTTTGATGAGTCTTATTTATCCTGGTTTCAGTCACTGTANTAACTGTATTTCTTGTCAAACCAGTCAAGGAGGATCTGACAGTTATTAATAATGTGAAAGTTGTGTTAAAATAAATAGGTGGAATTAATGTGAAGTGCATATATATGAAATTCTGATTGACTTACTTCTGCTGAAGTTAGTTCACCAGGAATTTTGCTGCAATTCAGGACTGATGCTTTCAATTTGTCTTATGTTGCAGAAAAGTTGTATTCAGCAGATGGAAGGGCTCTGATGAATGCAGCACTTAGTTTTTCTGCCATCCAATAAAACTGGAATGACACTGTGTGAATCTGGGAGCTCTCGTAATCTGTGAGAAGTCAGGAGAAATTGTATTACAGTAATTGACTTCAGTAGGATCGAGACTTCCTCTAACAATTCCATGGGGCTTCCAGGATTTTTGCAGTCTATTTTAAGGCATGTGCACACTGGTGGAAGTAGTGCTTCTAATCAAAATGTGCTATATTTTATTCAGACCTTGGAGACCGAGTAGGTAGAGCTAATTGGCTTATAACTGACCTGCTTAAAGGATGTCAAAATTGGCTGTTGGCTGTTCCTTTATAATATTAGTTTGATTGACTAAGAGTCTGGCAGCAAGATATGAAATAATATGAATCCAATTCATTAAAATTGTCCCCATTTTAGATCATTACATATTTTAAGAACAAATGGAACATACTTGCACTATAAAAGAAATATGGATCTGTAAATTACTAACCCATCAGCCACCCCCTTCTCCTTCTGTTCCTGTCCCCAGAATTAAAAACTCCAGTTAATGACATGAAAATAAGGGGAGAGCAGTGGGGCATACTTTTTTTTTTCGTGGTACTATGCAAAATAAGTGTCTTTAAAAAAAATAAAGAGGAATATTCTGGGCTTGGTTTGCTTCCAAGTTATTTGGTTGCCTGTCATGCAAGGACTCAGTTCAAGAGCAATGTGCATGCAGAGCCATCACTACATCAGAATTCTGCCTCTCTCTCTAGGGGGAAGATTTTGTTTGTTTGGATAATAACTTTATTTTGCCTTTTTTAAATCCCTGACTTGTACCCTGCTAGGCACACAGCTGCCCTTCCTCAGGTGACAGATCTCACCCCAGTGCTGGTGGGATTCAGTTCTGGATGTGGCACAGCCAGGGGAGGGTTGGATGAAAGGTGCATGTGCTGTTTGCAAGCTGAAGGAGCTCCACTCCAGCATGTAAGGGGATGGGGAATTGGGAGGTTGCAGTGTCTTGCATGGGCATGATTTGTACACTTGTATTTCACACCTGCTCTTAAACCCCTCTATCAGCATAAAGTCAGCATTATTTTGGTTATAAAGATTAGTGCTGAAGCTTGATGCTCGGGTGTTACCCCACCTGATTACCATGGGGGTTACACTTGCCAAGTGTTGTTCCTCTGAATGCAGGAGGAGGTGGGGTTCTGCTCATCATTCATCTTCCAGGCAATGATTATGCTGGAAATCATCTCATGAACTTTGCTTTGGGCCACATTCCAGCTGCTGCACTTTCCAGTGCCCTTGGCTTTCTCCTCTCCCCAGGTCCTTGGCTCCATCCTTTTCAAAGGTTCACTCAGCTCTGTTGAAAAGCAGCCACAGCCCCTCTGTGCTCCTGGTTTGCTGCTGTGTTACACCCTGCTCCATAAGGGTGTTCCTCTGAGTGTACACAGGTAATATTGTACCTTTTACATTCACCACTTCCCATCAAGGGTAATTTAAAGCACATCTAGCCACGGGGTTTTCTTGCAAGCTGTGCAGAGCAGGCTGTGTTCTTTGCAAGGTGTTTCACATGTGCCTTCTGCCAGAGAGCTCCTGCACAACCTGCAACCCCTCCAGCTGTGACAGAAACACTGCAGCAGAAGGGATGAAATGCTCTGCACTGGGAGAAACCTTCCATGGCATGGCCTGGGTGCCTTCACAGACCCTGTGCAGGGGGCTGCCCTCAGCTATTGCAGAGCTTTCTAAAGCCACAGTCAGTCTGTGCTCTCCCTGCATCTCCCCCTGCCCAGGGAAGCTGCAGCCATGCTGGGGATGAGCAGGGTGTGTGCTGCAGTGAATTTAGGAGGTGAAGGTGCAGCAATCTGTCCTTCAGCCAAAGGCTTCTGGGTTTTTCCTGCAGAATTATGGTACAGGCAGAGCTAAAATTGCATTAGGGCATATCTGTTTGCCACCTAAATCTGTAACACACAACATGTACGATTTATAGTGGTACTATTCCAAGTGAATGTGAGTTATGCATCTTATCCAAGCCTTTGGAGTTGTTCATTAATATAGATTGTTGTTTGTTCGTTTTGGCAAAGCTCAGAAAATCCTACAGGGGCCAAAAGCAACTGAAATCCTCATTACCTCTAACAGCAAATGATGCATTCATCATCTTTAAGCCGAAAAACACCGTCCCTTTTTCTTTCTTTACACACGAAATGGCTTTTCCAGGTTCTGAATTTGAGAACAGAAGGCTCAACATAATGAGAACCAGTCTTCTGAAGGAGGCAACATGCTAGGGAGGATTTGCCTTTTATGCTTTTGCTTTATTATTTTTTGCTAATATTAAATTCAATCCCAAACATCACAAGTTTCAGGGATGTTGCTAGGTGTTTATGTTCATCTCTGTGTACCTTAGCAAATAGTTTGACAGTTGGTAAATTGAGGATATCATTCTTTCTTTGCAAAAAGCTTTATCCACAGCAGTCACCCCTGGCTAAAGTAAAATCTCAGTCATGCTCCATTCCCATCCTTCACATTTCAAATCTCTGTTGGTATGTAGGTGGCACAGGTAGAAGTCTGGCACCCGCTGCAAGAGCTTTGTAAATATTATGAGGAAAAAAATAACACAACTAAAATAATGATGTCTCTTGACATTACCTGTGGTAAATGTCCAAAAGCTTTTTGCTTGTGCTCCACTTTCGAAGTTGAAAGATTTTCCTAATTGTTCTTTTCTACAGTGATTGGGTAAATTTTAAAACAAAGCCACAGCAGCCAGTATGAAGAAGTGCTTATTTTAAAGAAGAAATGATCTGCTCTTCTTCACAGTACAGCTGGGACTGGCTTTGCTTTGGGACTTTGGCTTGGAGGTAAACTTTGCACTGAGCCTTGCAGCCAGGCTCTGGGGGACATGGGAAGAGGCTTTGATAGATGGTGATGAGCAGGCATTTCAGACTGCACATTCTGCTGCCTAAATTAGTTGCAATTATGAAAGCAACATAGTTCACTAGAGCAACATATGATTGTAAGGATATTCTCAGTTCTGTCTAGAACATTCTTTAACAAAGCTGAACCATACTGTCTCCCTGTATTTTGTCCAGCCTTTCCAGTGCTTTGTTTCCTGCTGAAAATTTAGATTATATTTGTCATCTAGTCCAGTAAATGCTGCCTTTTTTTACATTGACAACAGTGGGACACTACTGGATAGATGATAGAAAGGGCAGTGACTTGCCTCTAGTCTTCCTTCTGTCCATTTAAAGTACTGGTGTACAACTTCTTCTCTCCATGTAAAAATTAATGCTGTTTTCTATGATTCACACAGACTGAGGACAAAAATCAGATAAATTCATCTGTTTGAATGTTATGCTTTCTTGAACCATTCGTACTGACTTGTGGCCTTGATATTGATCATTGTTTCACAGTATTTCTCTTGTCTAGTTCCTGTCTACTGCTTCTCCTTTCAAATTTTGCTGAAAGCTCATTTACTTTCTTCTTACCACCTTTTCTCCAGCCCTCTGTACATCCTACCTTAACTGGATTGTCCTCTTTTCATCTCTCTTATGCATTTATGGTTGGAATATGTCCTTTGCTGCACATTACATCCTTTGGTGCTCCCAAGCCAGCCTTGGCTGTGTGAATTTAATGAGGGTTGTGTGATGGTTGGTGTTGTAAGTTATCTTAGCCTGATTTTTCAGCTGTCTGCTGTTGGACTAGTTTATAATTACCCTGATGTGGTGTGCCCCAAAGGACACCTTAGAGCAGGGATTTCCTTCTCTGAAGGCTGTGGCTCACCTGGTGCAGGGCTGCAGCTGCTTCCCTCCAGGTCTGCATTCAGGTGACAGGGTGGGACATTTGGAACCATTGTCAGGGAAAGGTTTATGTCTCCTGAGCATCTCCAGGGTGCAGGGAGGAACATGAATGAAACTAGAAGTATATTTTAGAGCTGTGAGTAGTCTATCCCTTTTACAGACTGAAGAGAGGTTATGAGCAGTGAGGACTGTGATCCTGACAGTTCCTGCTTTCAGTGCAGGGTGTGAGCAGCATTGCTTTCTGCTCCTGTGCAGTGACTGCCCCTCCTCAGGAGGAGCTGAGGTTCTTCTGCAGTCATGGAAATTGTTCCTACTTGCAAACTATGGAGGAAGATCAGAACTGAAATTCGAAATTTTATTAATCATCAGGCAATCAAACCTAAATTGGAAAATCCAAAAGTGTAGTCAGGCATTGCAAGAATCTAATTACACATCTTCTCACAGCATAGAATAAAATCCCCATAGGATAATTGAACCTTTTTTCTTTACCTGTATGCGTTCTTAAATTCAACTAAACTGCCAACACATCAAAACAAGTCCTTTCAGGTATTCTACTTGAGTCCTTGGCTGTCCCTTGTAAAACACACCACACTGCTGGGGCACAAATAATTACCAATGTGCTCTGTGACTCCTTGTGCACATCTTGAAGGTAATTCAGGAGATTTCTGTGTGATAATGAGGTACAGTATCTCAGTTAGTAACTGGTGGTAAGAGATGATGTGAGGCACTGTACAGCTTTCTTCTCACTGTTTTTAGGTGTAACAAATATCTACAGCTCCCAGATTTATAGGACAGCTGTGATCAGATAATTTACAACAAAAAGTGCTGTTCTTTCAGCTATGTTTTTCTTCAATGCCCTCTAACAGTATCTTGAGAGATTGCAGTTAGAGTAATAGAGTATTTTTAAGCTTTGTTTATCTCAGTTGTGATATGGGGCACAGTATTGGTTTATCATGTTCCAATATTACTAGGCAGCTTAGATCTGATTATGGAGCTGATAAAATATTGGACAAAAACACTGGTGCAATTTGGGCAATCCCAATGCAGATACTGAGCTAATGTGAAAACTAGCTGAGTACTGTGTGCCTTTTTTTGGGGGTGCAAATGGCAGAATGAGACTTAAAGTTTTTGGGGAAAGAACATTTTTATCCAAGATACCATTCATAGGTGTGCTGTGACTGCATAAAGGAATTATGTTCACTGGGAACCTCTAGCTGTCATCAGTTTTAGCAAAGAGTGTGCAGAATGTCCCTGAAAGTGCTGTGGAGTGGGAGTGCAGGGTCTGTCCCTCACCCTGCCATGCACCTGCACTGTGAGCACACACAAAATGCTTCAGCTCACTGATCCAGGATCACCCTCTTCTCAATAGAGGTAAGAGCACCCACCACCCCAGGGAGGTGTTCTGGGACCTCTCGTGGTATCACAGGTTGTCAAATGGTCACTAAAGACCTGATCTTTCAAACCACATTGAATTTTTCCTTAATCTCAGTTTCATTGGTGTTTTAAAGCCTGTTTTCATTGTTTTTCAAACCACACTTTATGCTGCTGCTCCTTTTTCATGTGTTTCCTTTTCTCATCTGACAGGAGGGATATGTGGGAGACAGCTTTATCTGGCACGTGGTACTCTGTCTATGGAACTAAGCAACCAGGAGAGGAAATAAATAGGCATTTAAAGAGATTATTGGAATTTTCTAAAGACAATATATTGGTCAGAGGTTAGTTTTGTGATTTCTGGTATAGTACAGTACATACTTTGGTCCTTCTGTGCCCATTCTCCCTTTCCTCTCAGTCTTCTGCATGCCTCTCCTAAAAGTAAAGTGATTTTCAAAGCTGTTAGGAGAGCACAAGCTGTCCTTTGTGAATATATGGCACTAATTATTCATTCCCTACATGAAGAACTGGGGGTTTTCCTCTCTGCTCTTCTGTGCCCTCATTCAGGTGAGATTTGGATACTTAGGTCTTGCTACAGCCTGTGGGATGATATTTTGTTCGCTCAAGATTTTGTTGTTTGGTTGTGTTTTCTCTTCCCTCTTGTTCTACTGGAAGTATTTCCTTGGAAAGTTGCCATCATGTTAGTGAGCAATCCTGGCACCTGGAAGTGGCACTGCCTCTGCCCTCACTGCTGATCCCAGACCCACTGGGAAATGGCAATGCTCAATGGCTTCATCTTTGTCAGCCTGAAAGGTTGCTTCATTTAACTGCAGATTTCTTCCTGAGCAGCTTGACCTCAGCTTACCTGGAGCTGTAATATGAACTTTTACAAGTAAATGTGTATAACTTTTAATAAATCAAAGCACTTGTAAGCCAAAAAAAAAAAAAACAAAACAAAAAAAAAAAGCAAACAAACAAACAAANNNAAACAAACAAACAAACGAGGTATCAGGGATTCACAGATTTTTTTTAATTTTTTTTTTTTAAAGACATCTTGCTCTTTTTACTCTCTACTGAATTTATCTGGAAAGTCTCAAGGTAATTACATTCAGCAGAAGTGGGGACATGAAGAGGACACCTGTACTGCTTTTTCTGCTTTTCCTTTCAGGATGGTGACTTGTCTCTTTTCATGTCAGTGAGCCAAACTCTATTCTAGACAAAACGAAACACCAAGGTCAACTGAATGTGAATTTTTTGGTGTCAAATGTCAGACACAACATTGCAGAGGCTGATTTCTAGAATCCACATGGCATTATGAGAATATTTCACCGAAGTGTTCAGTCTGTGTGTTGTAGACACAGAGGTTTTGATAGACTCCAATGACAGATGCCCTTCTAAAATAATCTGGCGTGACAAACGGCTCAGTGTGAGCCACTAGAATTTGATAAATTGTTCTTTTATCAACCAACATAATTTTTAATTGAGCTAGGAAAGAGAATTTTTCAAGGCACCTAATGATGAAGCATCCCTGTATGCTCAATTTACTAGTCAATTATCCACACAAAATACATATTCCTTACATCTAAACATAAAAGATGGATGTTTTCAAAATCTGAGTATTGTTCTGCCTTTGCCTGAAGAACTCTGGGAACCCATCCACTTCTCACTTTTATTTTATATATGAAACTACAGAAGAAATTTTCTTAATATTCCAATTTGTCAGAAAAATTTGTACAGACAAGGTATGGTGCTACAGGAATAGTATCTGCATCTTGAAGTGTAGAATGTTTCTTTGTGCTTCCATTGCTACACCATGCTTATATTTCCATTTTCCTCTCTCAAGGACAATCCATTTTACAGGCACTCCAGTAGCTTGAAGCGTTTTGAAGAAAAAAATGGTTATAAAATTCCTGGTGGAAAATTCTAATGCAGTTATCACTCCTTCACTGCTGAAGGAATAGTGTGTTGTTTCACTGGCTAGATGTAGAATAGTGCTGTGGATAAATCATCACTCCAGGGTTGGGTATGGCTTGGCAAGACCAGGGCTTGACAGTTGTCTTGGTTTGAAAGCAAAAC
>VZTT01076664.1:5336-29378 GCA_013400855.1 Buphagus erythrorhynchus | reverse complement strand
TCTCCTGGAGGGAGGATGGGCTGTGGGAAGGATAAAGAACACTGCCCCAGCTGGTTTAACAGATGTTCCATTAACAGAGGATATCTCCCACAGAGACAAGGATCACTGCCCCAGCTGGTTTAACAGCTGGTGATGGAATACAGACTTTGGGGCACATCTTTACATTGTAACCCAGGACAGCCACACAGCTCCATCACTCGGACCAACATTGCCTGAACCCCCCAAGAATTTATTTCTAGGTGGCACAAATATCTTTACACACTTCAGAGCAGCTGCCCCTGGGACCTGACATCTTTGTTCCCATGACCCTGTGGAATTTGCCCTCTTGTATTTGCCCCTCAGATTCCCTGGCACCCACACATTGCACAGCAGACCCCAGTGCTGGCTGGATGGGGGTGCAGCTGTTCACCCCACCTGAACCAAATGTACTTCTGCTCTTTCCACTGCACTTGTTCATCTCCAAGATGGGTGGCTGTGCTCCCACCAGCTCAGAGAAGACTTTCCCCTGGGAGCAAAGGCTGGCCAAATCCAGGGAAGCAGCCCTGGGAATGTCCAACCTCGCTCAGGGTGTCCTGGCTCCTCTAACTCGTGGCCCAACCTAAGCAGCTCTTAAACATCATCTTCTTGCTCCCTGCTCACTTTCTTTTTGTCACCTGCAAATTTAGATTAACAAGGAGGTTTGACAAAGTGCTACTGTATATGTTAATAAACCCATTAGTGTCGGCCTGCCTGACATATAACCGGCAGAGCCTCCAGTGTTTACTAATATGATTGTCAAAGCAGAGGAACATTACTTTTTAATGACATTTCATATCACTTCAGTTGAAGTAATATCCTGGGACACGATAATCAGAAAGCCATTTAGCCACAAAACTATGTGCTGGATCGAGGCTGGTGCAAGAAAAAAGCTCATTTTGTCAGAATTAAAACATTTGTGTTTGCTTCATAAGTTGTAAGTGCACTTGTGGAGGAGAAACATGTGAAATATTTATTGGAAGCAGCCAGGCTCAGGTAAATGGGGCTTCAAAATGAAATGCTGGGAAAGGTTATTATTCTAGTCGCTGTCTCTTTTGCATGTGATACATCAACTGACAATTCAAATGTATGAAATGCTTAATAAAGCAACGAGATTTTAGAACTTCTCTTTAAAGAACAGTTCTGAAGTGGTATGAGTGGCCATAACCAGCCCAGCTGAATTTATTGCTGCTTTCAGAGTCAGGGAATGGCTGCAAGACAGACTGAGAGGGAGTTTGATTTTATAGTGCACCTCACATGCTCCAGGTGATTCCAAAATGCTTTATAAAGCAATGAGTGTGGTACAAAGACAGCAGTGGCACAGGGACTGCAGCCCTGCTGCTCTAAATAATGGTTCTGCCCCCAGCTTGGCTGTCCAGGGCCATCTCTGAGCTTTGCACTGAGCTTTAGAGGCAGCAGACCAAGGAGCAAAGAATGCTCATCCAGGGGAAAGCAAACTGGGAAACTCCCTGAAACATCCTCAGAGCTGCACAGGAATCATTGAATAAAACAAAGAAATTATCCCAGTTTAGATAAAGATACATAAATTAATGATAAATTAATAATTTCTCCTTTTTTCTTGAAATAAAGAACCAAGGGGATCCCTCTTCCAATCTGGTCAGAACAACCCTTGTGATAGAAATCAGCAATTGATTTAGTTCAAGCCTCCTGTTGGATGGTGGAGAGAGCTGATTAAAGCTATACATATACTCCTAATTGGAGCAGGATGCCTTTCTGTCATTATTATTAATTATGCTACTGTGATTACTATCTGTTCATCCATCCACTCATCCCCCTTTCTAGCATCCCAGCTCTGGCCACATATGTATGGACAAAAATTCTTACTGTCCTTTTGTTCCAGGTTTTCCTGGGAGAAAAAAAAAAAAAAAAACAACAAACCAGACCAAACCCCTGAATTTACAGGATTTCTTAATAGAATGTGTGAGAGTGTGAGTGTGTCTGTGTGTGAGAAAGCAGTGGGAGATGTGTGGGTGTGATGTATGTGGGAGAACTTGGCTGTGACAAATGCACAAAGGGAAGATTAAACAAAAAAAAAGGGACTTTGTGTTTCATGTTGGCCCCTCTGGGCTCTTACAACCTCCCCCTGCCACAGAATCATCTGGGTCTGAGCCCTGGGAACCCCTCTCCCACTCTCACAAGCACATCCCTACCTGGAGTCAGGTTTTCTTGAACTCTTGGCCACTGGCCCCAAGATAGTCAGAAATTTCCCTTCACCAAATAATTAGGTGGTGATAAGAGGAAACAAAGGGCCCTTGGAGCTGGGAGGGCTGCAATAAGAGATGAATTATTGGGCCAAGATGGAAATCTCTGTTGATAAATGACTGGCCCCAAGCAAGGAAGGACTCAGCAAAACACAACAACATCCCTGTAGTGACACAAGGAAGGGGAAGGAGCATTGTAAGGCACAACAAAGACTCCATGCTGCCACCTTCACCAATTAATTAATCAAGTGATATCAATATTTTCCCCTGTTTCTTTGCATCAGTTACAGTGTCTAAATGTGGTGTGCAGGATGTTGTGTCCAGTTCTGGACCTGGTTTGAAACCACGGAGAGGTTCCTGACAAATACCACCATGGGGAAGGAGGGTAGAGTGAAGCTGCCAACACATCCCAAGGATTGCTGCCAAAATCCAGTGGATCCTCACAGCACTTCAAAGTTAACACTCCAGCACTGAGCCACAGCAGCCTGGGAACAAAAAAAGGAGACAGAACCAGGTTTTTCCCTTTCTCCCCTTCTATGGGAGTCTGGCTCAGTAGGGTGGACCATGCCTCGCCCTCCAAGTGGAAGAGCTGCCATTTATCAATGCCCAATTCCTGGGATTTTTAAATCCTAGTTCAGAGAGGGGAAACATCCACTGGTGTCACTGGAAATAAACCTGACAATGAGGCATTGGGTGAAGCACTGAAACCAGCAGGTGTGAACATTGCAGCTCCTCCTGGCCTTTGGCAGGGGAGGGTCAGAGTGTTTTCATGCCAACAAGGTGCAAGAAGAGCCCTGAGTCCTCTGTGGATTGGTACCCAGGCAGTGACACTACTGAGGTTCCCAGTAGCCTGGAATGCAGTTATCCCTGGGGGCTGGCATCTGGGGCCTCTGATACCACTATTTTTAGAGGAAGAATTAAGTAGAAACAACTAGCAGAATGTACATGTATGTACATGTATGTTGTGAATACCTATATACACACATCTTCAAAAAATGGAAATGGCTTGATCTGGAATTGATAAACCTTTCTTTCTTTCTTTCTTTCTTTTCTTTCTTTCTTTTCTCTTTTTCTCTCTTTCTCTCTTTCTCTCTTTCCCTCTTTCCCTCTTTCCCTCTTTCCCTCTTTCCCTCTTTCCCTCTTTCCCTCTTTCCCTCTTTCCCTCTTTCCCTCTTTCCCTCTTTCCCTCTTTCCCTCTTTCCCTCTTTCCCTCTTTCCCTCTTTCCCTCTTTCCCTCTTTCCCTCTTTCCCTCTTTCCCTCTTTCCCTCTTTCCCTCTTTCCCTCTTTCCCTCTTTCCCTCTTTCCCTCTTTCCCTCTTTCCCTCTTTCCCTCTTTCCCTCTTTCTCTCTTTCTCTCTTTCTCCTCCTCCAGCAACCACTACCCAAACATACCTCTCCATCTAATGAGATTAGCAAGGTACCATGCTAGATCTTTATTAGTTAAAGCTGACCATACTGCAAAACTTAGCCTGAATTGTAATGAGCTGACTGCCAGAGTGAGGAGTGCAGCCAGCAAGCAGATTTATTTCAAATGGGTCTCTGCCTTAGGGAATATGCTTCCTTCTCTTTAACTCCCTGAAAACTGGTAGCCAAAGTTCAGCTCTCCTTGCCTGTGGTGCCACTGATTCCTGCTCACAGTGGCCTTACACGGGCTTAATTCCACTGCTGTGCTGATTTGCATAAGCACAAGGTAACAGAGAAATGAATTTATTTGCTCTGATGGCTCACAGCAGGACTTAGCACTGAGGACAACTATACATGGCAAATCCTGCCTTCTCTGCTTTACTTGACTGGCAGATTGGAGAGACCAAAATATCAAATATTAATACTGTTGGGTGTTGATATCAGCAGTACTTATTTTTACAGCCATCTTCTGCCCTCAAGCAAGTTAGGTTTGATCCCAATGTTTTATTTTGTAAAATGGGGGCAGGGAGGAACAAGTGAGAGAGAGAGAAGTTCTACTTACAAATAAACAATGCTGGCCTGCCCTTACACGTTGATGTGGCCATCAGAAATCTTTCAGGAGATCACATGGCTTTCCCAGGTCGTGCCCAGAACTTCCTTTAAAGGTCTCAGGAGGAGCAGCACGTGCCCTGGGGAAGGAGCAGAGGCCAGAGCATGGCTATGGATGAGCATTCCACTGCAAACGAGTTTCTTGCTTTGGAGCAGAAATGGCAAGCACATGCAGAGGAGATCTGGTTTCCATCAGCCCATTATTTATAGCACAGCTTTCACACCATGGGTGATATCCATCCATGCTTGCTCTTTCAGGCTCTCTCAGTGCTCTGCTGCACTTCCTCCTCACCTGAGCCATGAATCTGAGTGTTTCACCCTGCCATGATCAGCCTGTTCACGTCTCATTTAGTTGTGGGTTCACTAAATGGGCTCTGCAGAGCTTGGCTGCTCCTGAAAAGGAGGTTTGCAAGCAGAGTATCTCCAAAACATCCTTCTGAGCCTTGGACCAGGGTGGGGAAGGCAGACTGGTTTATCAGCTGTGCACAAGGGACAGATCTCCTGGAGCCTTTGGTTCATGGGCCCAGGGGACAAACTCCCTCTCTAGAGCTGCACCAAGTGAAAATTGGCATGGAGGAGAGCACAGTGTGGGGGAACAGCCAGGCAGCCTGCTCTGCTGCTGCACCCTGACAGCAAGGACTTCACATCAGGTCCCACCCAACTCTGGACACTGCCAAACCTCCTGTGCCCAAACCATCCCAGACAGCAGAACTCTCCAGCTGAGCCTGAAACCAGCTCCTACCCAGCACAACTGCTGAGGGAATCTGCAGCCCATCCACATGCTGATTGCTCACACAGAGCAGAGTCAGGGTGGTAGGTCCCATCTGGCATGCCTGGAGTCATCCAACACTGTTCTGAGCACTGAGGTTCAACAATGGCTGTTTGGTGTCTGCTGTTGATTGAATGGGATTTGTTGTCCATAATAAAACTCCTGGCACATGATCAGTCACTGGATATAAACCCAAATTACACTACAAACAGCCATGGTACTGTAAAGCAGCTCTAAAACACCATGAAAGCATGGGCCATCCCAGGTCCAGGCATTCTGAAGAGCCATGAGAAATCTGGCAGTGCTGTTCAGGTCCCCCCCAGGGAAACTTAAAGGTGGAGAACGTGGCTGATGGTGTCCTTCAAAGTTCCTGGCCAAAGTCTGAATCCCATCACAAAGGCTGGGACAATTTCTTAGATACCTAGAAAGAAGGTGGCACAACATTCTGTCCTTGAGGCCACAGCAAACAGCATCAAACAGTTTAACTCTGCTGGATTTTACTGGCAAAGCAAGGCATGGGCCTACATCAGCAGCATGTCTTGCTCCCAAACCCACAGAGATAAAGCTGACAGAAGCCCAGACCTCTCAGTCATACCAGTGGCTCCATAACCACAGCAGATGTGTCACCAAGTCACCTTCAGGACACTGGCACCTTTAATCAGTGTTGACTTCATTACCAAAAAAACATTTAAGAGCTTTGACTAAGCAAGAAGTCCTCTGAGAGGAGGTGACAGGTTTGGTCTACTACTGCACCTATCAGTGGTTCAGTTTAGGGGAGATGGATCTTACCTCATTTTTCTGGAATTTGAGGGCTTGATTCAGGTGCCTAAATGCAGATAGCTGCATCTGGTGCCTCTGCAGATGTGGCAGATCTGCCAGTTCCACACAGAGGTCTCATGATGGCATGATGAGCTTATTGGGCAACCAAGTGGTATCCAAGCAGGAATTCAGGAGGAAAATGAAAGTACAGGCTGGGGGCTATGGGGTGGAGCAGAGCTGCTCACACTGAGATACTGAAGGTGTTTAATAATATAGCTTATCAAAGGAGAGGAAGAAGTATCTTACTAAAGATGAAGAGCACTTACTAAAGACAAGATCTCTTATACCAGAACTCTCTTTAATCTAACAGACAAAGCCATATCAATATCCAGTGGCTGGAACCAAAATTAGACAAATTCAGACTGCAAAGAAAGTGCCAGTTTGTAATTGAAAGAGTAATGAGCCATTGGAATTACTCACCCTGAGCTGTGATGAATTTCCCACCATCTGAGTGGATGCTGTTCTAAAAAGCACCACACTGCAGACACATATTTCTGTGTTTGGGAAATAATGGTAAGCCTTTCCAGCTTGCATGAGTTTTTTGTGCTGTAAAACACAAACAAAAGAAGCATCAGACTGCTCAGTTACAGATGGAGAAGGGAAGCAGAGGGAATGTGAGTGGACAGCCAGTGACAGCACTGTGGACAGGACTTGGATGCTTCAGTCCCATCCCTGCCTGCCTGTGAGGTGTCCTTGCACTCTGCAGAGCAGCCCCAGCCCTGCACTTTGCTGGCAGCACCCTCAGCAAGGTGACACTGTGAGTAAATTCAGAGTAACCAGGTAGGTGAAACACAGAGACCATCTCAGCCCAGCACCCCCAGGAACATCTCCAGCAACGCCTTCCAAGATGCTCCTCACGAGAAGTCTGAGAAGAACAGGACATCCTGGGAAACATGGCTCTGATCCCTGCACTTCCAGAGAGCCCTCCCCAGAGCCAGCCTGCCAGGCTGGGCTCTCTCCAAGCTTTATGCAGCACAGCTTTATCCAGAGCACCCCCTGCACCAGGGATCAGTGCTCCACAGGAAACCTGCTCCCCTCCTTTCCCTGCCCATTCCCATCTCCTGCACATGACACAGCACAAAGTACACGTGACAGGTGTATTTTAATTTTATTTCCAGCAGGCAGGAAAAAGAGAAAACCACAGGGGAAACAGTCACATGCCAAGACACCTCTGTGCTTATCCCAGGCTTGGACACTCCCTCACTGAAAAAGTCTATATGGCCAGCTTCAAGAGTTTGTAATAAAAATTAGGAGGAAGGGCAGACAGAGGTAAAAGCTGGACTGACTTTCTGTCAGCCCAGGGAAAGAGGTAAACCCCAGAAGTAGGTGAATAAATGATTCCTTTGCTGCTGCCTTGAATTGAAAGGCACAAAGATCAATTCACCCCACTCAAAGTGAAAACAAATTTTAAAAATGCATAGAAAACAAATAAAATATTTCATCAATTTTGTCCATTTTCATTTGGGGGCTGTGAAAAAGGCTCTTGAGAAATGAAATGTAGAAATTAAATTCTAAGACACCTGCTTTGAAATAACCATGACAAGTATGCCAGCTTGGGAATGACAAAATTAAACGTTTGAGGTGGAGTCATTAGAGAGAGATTAGGGAGTAAATCTGTGGACAGTTTTTATAAAACCTCTGCAGAAGCACTGGTAAGATTTTACACAGACCAAAACCAGGACAGATTCAGTGACACACCAGCTTGGGAGAGCCCAGAGAAAAAACTCTGTTCCTCCTGCTGTCCCCAGCATTTGATGGCAAACACATCACTGCAGTTAACACAAAACTCCATTCATCACAGGCAGAATCCAGGAGCACAGAGTGCTCCTTACACCAAGGCTGGGATCAGAATGTAACCAAAACCTTAAAAAGCAAGGATGAAATAGGGAGCCCTCTGAAAGTTCAGAGAGAAAGAAATGTTTCTGCTTCTCAGGCAAATGGGAGAACATTATAAAACTATTTCTAGCTTTATTCACTTGAATTCATTTATTCACCAGCAGAGTGGCTCGAGGCAGAATTCAGCCCTTGGTGGTGACATTTTGGGTTCCTATGGCCACATTCAGCTCATTCTGACTGATGTTATGGGAAGCAAGCCTTTGGTTCAAGAGCTCTGCTGCCTGATGCTCATATGGGCCTCCTGAACATCTACAGGGCACCTAGAAGTACTCCAAAACCTCAGTATATTTTTGGGAATAGTTATGGCTCCAGGTAAACAGCTTCCTAATGACTGAGAAGCTGCTGGAAATGTCCAGATCTTTGTTGAGAAATTACACAGCTACAATTTACCCAGGTTGCTGTGGACATGAGAGAGATTGTTATTACAGTAATCTCATTTTTCAGGTGGTAACTTGACACAGAAAGATTGAAACCACCATGCAAAGGCACACAGGATGTCTATACATCCAGAGAAAAAGGAAAATTCACAGGAGGTGGTTTTTTGAGCACTTGCAAAAAAAATCAGAGAGCCTAGATGTTTTCTGACAAGACTTATTTTGAGTTCTTTGCTAAGAGGAGCAGCGAGGCTGCTAAGAATTACCTGCTGAAAGGACAATCTGGGATTCATGCAGAAACAAACAAAAAAAAAAATCAGGAAATTATCATCACTAGTCTGTGCATCCTTCCTGCTCCCAAACTTCAGAGTTGACTGTTTTCTGGAATGACTGCCCAAGTTTGGATCAGCTGTGAGGTTTGAGGAAGCTGGATACACTCACACCTTTCCTTGGAGCAGTGGGTATGACACTGCCTGAACCACAGGAAACACAGGAT
This sequence comes from Buphagus erythrorhynchus, assembly GCA_013400855.1. Taxonomy (NCBI): domain Eukaryota; kingdom Metazoa; phylum Chordata; class Aves; order Passeriformes; family Sturnidae; genus Buphagus; species Buphagus erythrorhynchus. Next base: position 20,774 of record VZTT01076664.1, on the reverse strand, counting down.
GGATGAGAAATTCTTCCCTCACTTTGGGAAATGCAGCAGTCAGGATACCAAGAGGGTGGTCTGCCTGTTGATTCAGGGGACAGAATTCAAACTGAAAGCTCCATGTGGAGCAAATTAGCAAAAACTAATTCTAATCTGTCCCATTCTGGCACAGAGGCACGTCAGCCCTGCTGAAAACTGCACCTCCCTTCAGATCTGGGCTTCTCCTTGTCCTACATGGAGAGAACAAGGATGGGGAGAAGCTGCATGGCAGTGGCTGTGCAGAGGGTCTGTGTTACTGAGCCTCTGGAGGACCAGCCACTTGCCCCAGGATAAATCCCAGCCTCCTCCAGTGTGCCAGGGAAGAACAGTGCTCTCCCAGACTCTGCTAGGGTTTAGAGTCTGACTGGGTAAGGAGATGGAAATACTGAGCCCCTATCAGCTTGTAATCATCATCATCACCATCATCATCATCATCATCATCAACATCATCTTCATCCTGTTTAGGGAACTACTCACATCTTTGAGCAGTTACTCTGTGTCTCCTCCACCTGTGATGCCTTAAGTTTCAGCTTTCATATTTTCCAGACTCTGCACTGNCATCATCATCATCATCAACATCATCTTCATCCTGCTTAGGGAACTACTCACATTTTTGAGCAGTTACTCCATGTCTCCTCCACCTGTGATACCTTAAGTTCCAGCTTTCATATTTCCAGACTCTGCATTGCACTGGTGTGTGACTCTGAACTCCATACAAAGTGTTCCAAGTTCTCCTCCCAGCTCAGGCACACAAAACAATCCTTTTCCAGCCCCAGAACCAAGGACACCGCTGCAGCTCCAGCCCCAAAAAGTGCAAAGAGCAGCGAATTGAGGAGAGAATCTGGGAGGATGGGAGTGCAGAAGCTGGAGCTGGAATTGGACAATGAAGGCCAAGATGGAAATGGAGCCAAAGTGATCCAAGTGTGAGAACTCGTGACTCGGATCCATCTTGGCTCCATCTTGGGTGGAGCCACGGCCGGGCTCTGGCACTGCCCAAGGTGAATCCTTTGAAGGGCTTTTCATAAATCCCTGCTTTATTCCTTTAGCACTGCCCAGCCTCTGCTCCAGGGAACTCTCCAGGCATCACCTGAGGAGAAAGCCTGGAGCCCATTTCCAGCAGAGCACTGGTTTTTCTTTAGTTGACACAAACAGAGTTTGTCAGTTTGTACATTCTCAGTTTTGGCCTGGTTTGAAGTTTCTGCTGATTCTTAGGAGCAGCTCAGCATCTGGGAATGGAGAACTTGCAACCCTCACCACAAAAGTGCTCATTGAGCTGCCCCAGGTCTTGCCCAACAAGAGCATCCTCTGTGCAGTGCCCTCCAGGACACGTCCTTGGTCCCTCCTGCCAGGGGGGAGGTGACACTTGTGGTGACTCTTGGGCAAGGCAGAGCCAAAATCTGTGCACCACTTTCTTCTGCAGACAGAAAACTGAAGAAACACCCAGCCAGGCCAAAATAAATATGTTTGGCATCTTTCCTGCTTCTGCCCTGGCACGTTTGTGGTGCTGGAACTGCAAACAGCCTGAGCCTTATTTACACTAAAGTCTCTTTCCATCACTTTGGCAGTGGGAAGGGGCTTAGTCGTGGTACATATTATATTTTCTTTTCAACATGTGTAATGAGGATCAGGCTTTTACATGGCTTAAAATAGATGTAAATGACCCTTTAGGCTGTCAAAACAGGGTTGAGAGGCCTTTGTGCAATTAAGAAATCAGCCCTGTTATGCTTTTATATCATGCTCCATTCATATAGCTTTAGTATCCCAGCCCTGGGCAATCCCCCTTGACCTTGGCAATCTGTTCTGAGATTTTATACAGTTTGGGACTAAAATCAGGGGGCTGAGGAAGGTGCATGAGCTCAGACAGAAACACATCAAAACCTTCAATTTAAATTGAGCTTGAAGACCCACCTGGAAGACTCCCTGTCCCCAAAGGCCATCTGGGATAGGTTTATTCTATTAGCTCTGATGACTCCTTTTAAAAATTTATATATTTTACACATCTTTACAAAACCATGAAAGGAGAAAAAGAGGCAGAGGGAGAATAACAAGACATGCTGGGCTGCCATCAGGGTTTAGATGGCTCACAGATGGACTTGCCATGCCTCCTGTTCAGACCCAGCAGAATCCACCACCACACGTCTGCCTAAACCTCTGGTTTTGCTCAGTTACCAGTTTGCACAGGATGTGCACACTGATGGCAAAGGAACTGGACTTCCTTGGATCTCTACTACTAGAAGCATTAATTTTCCTTGAAGGGGTGTTCTGTGAACACTGAGCACCCAGGCAACAAACCAACAGCAGTCTGAGCCACCTGAGATTTTGGTGGTTAAAATCAGTGATACAATAGCAGATTAATGCAGAGGAAATCCATCAGCAGCAGGAGCTGACCAAGGAGCAGACCCCAGACAACCTGGCAGCCCAGGGCAGGATCTCTGTGCCTAAGGCAGCCTGTGTTAGGCTCAGTCCTGAATGGATTGTCTCCAGGTACCTCAGGGATGCAGAACTCTACTTTTCCTCTTTCTTTGTCCCACTGTATAGGAAGTAAATTATTAGGGACCATAAAACAAGGTGATCTATTTCCATATTGGTGTCTTTTGCCAGTGAGAAACTCTGGAGGCAGGAAGGGGATGGCTTCACACTGACTGATTACTGTGGGTGCTCCTTGCTGCCCAAACTGCCTTCTGCCCTTTCAGCTCTTGCTGCTGGTGTGGATTACTGAAAGGGCTTTCATCCTGCCTTCTGGACCACTAAATCCAGAGGCCATCCACCTCACTGCTCCACCAGATAATGCCTGTGGATAGCCTGCACTGTTCCTTTGGAGTGGCCATCACACGCAGGGACACCCTGGCAGGTCACCAGTGCCATCACCCCTGAGAGCAGGAGCAAGTGATGCTCAACCCAGCAGCATAGTAAGTCTGGGATTTGCTGAGGCTGTGTCAGCCTCTTCCATCCCCAAACCAGAGCCACTCTGTGGGCACTGCCCAGCCCAGCACCCTCTGGATAACCCAGCTGAAGGGCAGAACTTCTACAGGAACTCTCATTTTCTTTTCCTTTCACAAGAATGCACAAGGGATTGTCAATGCTTTCCTTACCCCCCTCCTCTCTTCCTCCATTAAATAACCCTCTCCCAGCTCTGCCTGCTGAATGCTGCTTTGCAGCTTTGCTCCAGGAGCAGTTGCAGTTGGAAACACCCAGACAAATCTTATCCAAGAGTTTATGAGGCATAGCTCAGAGGCACCCTGAAAACTGCAGCATGCTACCTAGAGTGCTGCAGATTGTTATTACTTTTTTAATCTTGGTATAGTTCTGGGTAAGGTTTTAATTGGGCATAGTATTTCAAAGCCAAGGAGCAGGATCTATGCAAAGCACTGGATGGTTTCTGTATTAATTGACCATCAAATCCTTCCCCTTTGCATCTGCATTTTATTATTAGAGAATGTAAAGCAGTTTATAGGGCTTTTAACCTCTTCAAGCAAACACTCTGTGGAAGTTATGCTGCTGCAGGGACCATATTAGCTTTATAGACTTCATTTCTAATCCAAGGAGGGGGGAAAAGTGGAGAAGAGACAGAGCAAATGAGTAATTTTTGACGGTATAAATTCAGCTGGTGTAAATCAGCACAACTCCATTAACTTTGGTAGAGTTATGCTGATTTATGCCAGTTTAAAGATCAGACATTTGATCTGCAATGAGGTCCTCGTTCCCAGAAGACCAAATGGTATCAGACCAATCTTCACAGACCATTTATCAGCCTTCACAACTACATTCTGCCCTGCTGCATGGAAAAGCCCTGATCCAATGCCAGGGAGCCATCTGGCAAACTGGGTCCCAGGGCAGGCATGCACTTGGGGGAAAATCACCTCCAGTAAGGCACTTCCATCACCTGTGTGACCAGCAGCCTGCCACCAGAGCTGCCAGGGTGAGGGGTGGCAGAAAAATGCAGAGCCATGCTGTGGAGCCTCAGCTGAGCCCTGCAATCTCTCACTGCTCAGCTCTGCTTTCTTCAGGGTCTCTGGTTGAATTCCTCAGGGAATAAGAACCACTCCCAGGTCAAGAGAATTAGCATTTGGAGCCCAAACTGTCATGGGTTCCTGTGTACAAGGGTGAGATCTGCCCTTACATAGCCAGGCAAGACAAGCCATGTTTGATCTCCCTTTTGAGCTCTGTGCAGCAGGATAAGAAGGAAAATTCACCTCACTTCCCTTCTTTCCCTGTTTTCTTCACACAGTGGCTCCACCACCCCCCAGCAGGTGGGATTCCCATTTTGCCAACCCCTGCCCTATTTCTTTGTCCCATAGTAATCCCAAATGCCACCAGACAGAGCCCAGGACAGTGATTATGAGCAGGCAAACAATGGGATAAGGGCCAGTATAATTGTCTCGTTCCTAAGCACTTCACAACACTCCCAAGTATCTTGTATTTAGTTACTTGGTAAGGTCCTGAACGTCTGACTCTCAGGCACTATGGTTTTATTGCTACAGAATAAGCCAGAAGCCATTCAAAAGCTCTAAAAGGTCTTTTTAAATAGTCGGGATGAATTTACAGTGCTGGCTGCTGGCAAATGCAACAGGCATTTCAAGTGGGAAGGAACAGTCCTTTATTGCATCTGCTCCTGGCATTTAGGGTGCCCTGGTCACCAACAATTCCTCAGCATCCTGCAGGCTGCTGGCTGGGCACAGCCAAGGAGGGGGACAGGCTGAGAAAAAAGGGCCTGCATGAAAGGAAAACCTGGATTCAGACTCAGCTGGAAATTTTCATTACGGTTTATCAGAAAATGATCGTTTTTCACTTAACGTGTCACAGAAATTCCTTGGTTTCAAACACCTGCAAGTGAAACATGAGCTGGGCTCTGCCAGAAAACCTTCCCCAGATTTTCCTGCCCAGATTTTGCCCCACTTGGCTCTGAGTGACACCTCACCTCAAGGGTCCAGGTCTGGAGGGCTTTGGACAACTGCTCTGGAACTGACTTCTGAATAGTGCTGGTGTCCCTGAGTGGCACTGCTGAGGGCACAAGGCTGAGATGTGCCTTACACCAAGTGCAGCCCTTCCTGCACCCAGGTTCATGGCTATTGGCACCCCATCTCAGCCACTTCATGCTGTCACCATCATTATTTAACCAAGTTGGTGCCAGGGCACCTGGCCTCAAGCAGATGGGAGAGGGGAGAACAGCACATGACTTTTTGATGGTCTGAAAAGCCCAGAATAATCTGCTGATTTTTGTGACAGACAGATTAGAGTGACACCGGGCTCAGGGGTTTCTAGTTTATGTTTGGGGTTAAAAGCCATTAGTGGAGCAGCTGGAACAGCCACTGCATGTTTGGAGGGATGAAGGGGGATTCATACAGCTCTGTGGGCTACAGGGAACAACTCCTGCAAATCCTCCTGCTCCATCTCAGCTCAGAATGAAGCCCAGGGCACACCCTGCCATTCCCTCGCTCCCACTGCCCTGCCCTGCACCCACACCTCAGGGGCACTCATCCCCAGCTCCAAACAGGTCTGTTCCCTCTCACCTGCCTGTGCAATGCCCCAGTCTGGGCTCCAAGGTCCTTCTGAACAGTGGGAGCACAGCAGAGTGCAGTTCTGCTCCACTTGGCCCCTTCCTCAAGCAGATGTGAGGCAGGGGCTGAGCCCCAGCCCCTTCTCAGGAGCTGGCCCCGACCTCCCATCTCAGGCTTAGGTGTTTCCTGACTTGGTTACTGGTGTTCTGAGGCCATTATCTCCCCATTCTGGGCACAATTAGGGCCATAAAAAATTGTATTTCTTCTCCACCAGCTGACAAAGCTCCTAGATTTAGGAAAAATTTATAAATATCAGAGCCAAGTCCCTTGTCCTTCCCTTCAGAACTTCTGGAAAGTGCAGGTTTCCTCAGGGCACTGGAGAAAGGCAATTAGCAAAGAAGGTAGTCAGGAAAATGCTTTAAAAAGACTAACTAGAATAATTTAAAGGTATTATTATTAATGATGGCTATTACAGTACTAGAAAGCTCAGTGATTTTTCAGACAGGACTGAAAAAGGAATAGGAACAAAACAAAGTAAACTCTACAAGACTGCAAGAGACACATAATGAGCTCTGGAAACCAAAGATAATCTCAGGAGAATCAAGCCAAATCCTCTGCTTCAGGACACCAGTGAGGGCTCCCAGGAGTTCAAGGGCTGGGAAAGACCTGTGGTTACCTCCCTCTGACCAGGGCAGAGAATACTAAAGCTGAGCTTTCCAAAGACTTTTGGGGAAGTCAGCTCACAGTCACTGCAATTAAATGAGCCAAGGAATTCCCTGGAGGCTGTGCTAAAGTCTCTGCTGTGCTCTGCTCACCCCCCCTCCCAGGAGCCACCAGAGCCAGGGTCACCCACCCATCACACCCTGGATCTCTTGCACCTCTCTACACACCACCAGACTGTCAGCTTGGGGCATTTCTTGAGGACTGGGCAGAGAACATTGAGCCCAGAGGTTCCTAATTCTCAGGGAGCACCCAGTGCCTCACTGGGAATTACTTAAATAAACTTCCCTCTCTTAGTGTCTGAGCCAGGGCTGTTCTTTCTGACACATCCCACTAAAGCTTTATTTAAGGTGGGATAACAGGAGGGTTCCACACACGAGCTGGGCTGCACCTGACTAAATACTGGGCTCAGGGGATGGCTGGATGGCCTGAGCTGGGTTCCACCACCTCCCTCTCCTCTGCCCTGTAGGATTCCCTGCCTATATATCCTTCGTGCAAACCTGCCTCATTAACCACTGCATCCCAGCTGCACCACGGAGTTATTTGTTTATTTGTTAGGAAAATACCATTTCAACCCAAGGACAGAGCATGTCACAATGGTCATTATGAGGGGTAATATCTACAGTAGGGGTGACTTGGAAATCTGCCAGCCTCCAAAAATTATTCACCCTGCCTGAGTTAAATCTTGGATCCTGGCTAGTACAGACAGAGCTGCCTTTGCAGGCAGGAAGGATCAGTCACAACCAGGGTTCTACCCCCTCCCTGCCCATGGCTACAGGACCCCAGGGTCATGTGAGAACCCCCAGATCGAGAACTTGGGGTTTGGATTATGAACTCCCCCAAAATAATCACAATGAGGGTCTCTAGGACATGGACTCATTGCATCAGTCAGCTCTGAGCACAGAACCAGCCTGGCAATTTGCTTCCTGAGACCTCACTAAAAGCTGCAGCCTGTGTTTATCTCACCTGAGTGGTTTTGAGAAAGATCTTATTTGTCTCAGTGATGTATGCTTCTATAAGCTGAAATCCAGCTCCCAAAACTCCAAGAATTTCTTAGACTTTAAAGTTTCTGGTCTGTCAAGTGATTGTTTTGTCTCTGATACAGAATTCTAGTTTGACAACAGTACCTCAATCATCTCTAGTCCTCACATGTTTCCACAGCATTTAGTGTACTCCCAAACAACTTATTCTTATTTACAGTTGTCCAGAATATGCTTTGCTAATGAGACCTTTGATCAGCCTTGATGTAAATCCATGAGATACTGTGCAGTAGCTTTCAAGCCTAGGACTTGTTTTTCAGAAAAAGTAGAATAAAGTTACCAAAAAAAAAAAATACATTCAAGTCAAAAGTTTTGCAGTTTTGCTGTGGCAGGAGAAAATCTCAGGATATCAAAGAGTCAAGGGAGGAATCTGGCACTCAGCTGAGGCAATGGACAAGCAGTTAGACACAAAAGCCTTTCTACAGCTCTGACAAACAATATCCTCAAGCCCCTGTAGAGCTTAGTTTAAACCAAAAGGGCAGAAAAAGGAGACAAAACATGGAATTAAGATATTTCCCCTCTGCCACATTAACTTCAGTAATGTGGTGGCATACAATGCCATAAGAAATCTTAAAGTTCATAAGAAAAACTAAACTAGAAAGATATATAGCATGGGGCTTTTCAGTTACATCCTAGAAATGGGCATTTTAGACCTTTTAGACCTTTCAAACCACAGCACAGGTGTTTAAGACTTTATCCACATCCACCACAGGCATTAAGAGCTGTCAGGCATCAGCAACAGGCAGCAGGAGCCCAGAGCAGCTCTCAGTGGGTCTCTGGCCCCCAGTGCTGGAGCTTAGCTCTGACCACAGACATTTCTAACTGAAGACACAGAGCTGGTGGAACAGGATTTATCAGGAGCAGAGGCAAATGGAAACATGGGGCTGCTCAAAGACAACATCTGCAGCAGCTTTACCAGCAGCAATGCCCTGCAGTCAGCTGGAAGGAGATGACACATCTCAGGGTCAAGGCCAGGTTGGATGGGGCTTGGAAGAACCCAGTGTAAAGAAAGGTGTCCCTGCTCATGGCAAGGGTTTTGGAACAAAATGATCTTTAAGGTCCCTTCCAACCCAAATGGTTTTGTGATTCTATGATTTCTACCCCTCAAGGTGTGGAATGCTGCACCTCTCAGCATGGTGGGCCAGCTGATGTCCACCAGACACCAGCCCCAGGGCTAACACTCCCCAGGGAGGGCTGGTGCACTCCTGGCTCCCTGTTACATCCAGACAGATGTAAAAATCACTAGTCCAGAGGTAGTCCAGGAGTGAGCAAACAGGCACCAGGGACAGGATTCTCTGCCTTTCACCAAAAATGCTTTGACCCCTGCCCTCCTGGAATGAAACCAGCCCCTCAAAACAACCACCACGGGGGACAGAAAATTGCAAACGACTTAAATTGGGGTGGAAAACCCTGAGCTCGACAATCACAAGCAGAGGCCACTAATCTTCCTGCCATGGGAGCAGGCTCCCCCAGCAGAAGGGAGCTCCTGCCTTTGACCAGACTAATTAGAGCCACGGAACCGTGCTCCTGCTGGGGTTTGGAGTGCAGTAATTGGAGGTGGCAGTGCCACACCGAGGGACAGGGACACACACACGGCTCTCCGTGTGCTCTGGCACCCACGGGGCAGTGCCACCACCAGGCTCCATCCCTCCCCTGGGCTGAGCTGGGGGTGACAAACACTCATCCCACCCCAGAGCCACTGCCAGCCCCGGGTGGCTGCTGGAGGTGCTGCAGTGTGTTCATGGTCACTGCTGTGTTCTGCCCAAGTTAGTGGTTTAGTCCAAAATTACACCCTCCCACCCACTTTATCAATCTACCCTGAATTCCCTGTCAATCCTATTTTGTGCCAACCCTCTGCTTGGAATTCCCCTTTGAGAATCCCCTAAAACTGGACATTTCATTAGTCCATGTGACCCAGTTTCCCCCCTACCTCCCTCAATGCCTTTGTGAACCCTGCCTTTTACCCCTCCCCAGAATTTCTCCAATTTGCTAATAATTTGTACCCTCCCCTTGAACCTCCCCCATATTTAAGTTGTTGCACCCTTCCATTTTTTCTTTTTCCCCCTGAATTCCCCAGAGTAATAAATCCTTTTTATCCTATCCTCCCCCTCCTCCTTGCTCCCTTCAAACACAATCTGACAGCCAAAAGGCCATGGAGCCATTTGTTCCCAGGGTGGAACTCACTCTAGGCACAGGAGCAGAGTGACAGAGTGAGTGCAGCTCTGGCCAGTGCATCTGGAGGCTCTAGAAGGTTCCTCCATCCAGGGAGAGAAGTTTGGTCTGATCCAACTGAAAGGATGTTTGAGAAGGCGGGGATGGGACTGGGATTCAAAGCTTTGCTCGAGTGAGATCAAGGCAGAAGGTGCTGAATGAGCAGTGCCTGTTTCTCTCCTGTGCAGGTACAGGAACAATCAGTTGCTGTGCCTCAGGAGTGCATAAATATTTCCGATTATGGTGGCACACAAGGCTGTAAAGATCTCAGATTAGAGAAGATTTTAGATGCAGGCTGAATCAGCTGGGTGTTTGGGCACAGTGATGTGGATCCTCACCTCGTGTTCTGACCTGGCCCCTAGAAGTCCAGAGGTAAGTCACCACACTCTGCAGGATCCTGGTGCAGCCCTGGAAAGAACCTTCCTTAGATACTGGTGGGAAGGAGACAAACCTCACATTTCTAAGCCCAAATCTCTCTTCTCCACAGAGCACCACAGTGTGGGAAGCAGCACAGAGTGGCCAGCAAGGCACAGGACATCCCTGCAGCCTCTCCAGTCCTGCTGAGCTCTTAGAGGGCAGCACCCACCACAGGGAGGGCACTCAGGGCAGGGGAGCAGAGATGTCCAAGCCATTGGAGCACCAGGCTCTGGAGACCTGAGCTGAGACTCTGGAAAAAAATAAGCTTCCTCAATGGCACTGCAAGAAATCAACTTTCCTCTTCAATTATTGTTCTGGGGTTTTTTTCTGCAAAAGATTAGAATCCCATACCTCTGTTCCTTGTACTGTCAATTAAAAGTGTTGGTGTGTTGGGTTGTATGGCAGCAGGCAGTGTGTTCACATCTGAAGGCCCCAAGTTCATTTCCAGTTAATGATCCATAAGAGGGACTGCAGCATTCCTCCTACCAAGATTGCCTGGAAGCTCCTGACAGATTGCTTCGTTTGGGGCAGAAAAAAAGCTCTGAAATATTTCCATGACTTATAAATCAGGTGAAGTCAGCAATGTTTTATAAGAAGCAGTAATGTTTGGCACACACTAGTACCAATAGCTGGTCAGTAAAAGCTCCTTCAGAGTTAAAAAAAAAAAAAAAATAGACAGTGATTTCAGTACAAACGAAATGCAGAACTTGTTCAAATTCATCTATAATAAAGCAATTATTGTTTATTATTGAAGTACCAATTGATTATTAAAAACACATTTATTGAGGCTGGACCACAAGGTAACAGATATGTACCCCTGGCATAGCTGTAAAACCTCAGTAAATAGTGATTATTAGAACCAGATTTATGAAGCCTAACGATACAGTAAGATGTGTATCAGTTACAGAGCTCTTAAAACCCAACCAGTCTGTTCTTAGGCCATTTTTACTGAGGGTTTCCAGCTCAGCAGTAGGGCTCCATGTCTTCATCTAGGGCCTCTAAGCCACATCTTATTGCTAGTTTGATATGTAATTAAGGGAGTGTTTGCAGGGATAAGACTATACTGAGCAAGGAGAACCAGGATAAAACACATTTTCCTGCTTCTGAAAATGCAGAGCAGAGTTGCTGCTTGACCTGTGGTTGAATCTTTTCACAGATCTCTGAACCTCTCTTTCAGTGGAGTGTGCAGACCATGGGCAATCTGAGGGTACATACTGGGCACCATCTCAGTGCCCAACACCACAAGAACGTGTCCTCCTTCCCTCCACTGTGCAGCTCACACCTCTGCTGGGCTTGGCCAACTCACACTCACCTCACATCTCACATAACTCACACACATCTCACATAACCCACACTCATCACGCTCCCTTCACTGAATCTCACTGAGTGCTGTTGTTGTAAATGGTAAATCCAAGCTGCAGTGACATTAAAGCTGGGCTGAGCCCAAACACTGCCTGGGCAGGGAGAGCTGGGCATGGAGAGACCGTGAGTGGCCATCAGAAGGTACCAACGTGCAGTCTGTGCTAATTCACACAGAACATGACCCACCTCCTGCTCCCTTCAGGAATGTTTAAGTGCTTGCCCAGGAAACCCATCCTTCCATCCATCCCTTAATCCATCCTTCCATCCTTCCATCCCTCCATCCCTCAATCCATCTTTCCATCTATGATCCATCATCCATCCATCATCCATCCATCCATCCATCATCCATCCATCATCCATCATCCATCATCCATCCATCCATCCATCATCCATCCATCATCCATCCATCCATCCATCATCCATCCATCATCCATCCATCCATCCATCATCCATCCATCATCCATCCATCATCCATCCATCCATCATCCATCCATCCATCATCCATCCATCATCCATCCATCATCCATCATCCATCCATCATCCATCCATCCATCATCCATCCATCCATCCATCCATCCATCATCCATCATCCATCATCCATCCATCATCCATCCATCCATCATCCATCATCCATCCATCCATCCATCCATCATCCATCATCCATCCATCCATCCATCCATCCATCCATCCCTGCCAGCCCCATGGCACCTGCTGCTCCATCTCACACTATCAGCCTCCAGCACAGCCCCTGGAGCCTCCCCAGTGCTGAGTGAGCCTTTCCCACATCCTGGGATGAATCCTTCCATCCTTCCCTCCAGAGACACAGCCAGTGAAACAAAGAGCCAGTATGGAAACCACAGACTGAGTGAAGGCAGCGATTTTGCCCAGATCATGCAGAACAGCTGGGGCAAAGCTCAGGGCAGGAGAGGTCTGCTCCTTTTCTTTTGCCGTGTCTTAAGACCTCCCAGCCTGCCCAAAGGAGGAGGAGGAGGGGAGAAAGGAGCCCAGATTACTGGAGAACTCCCCCAGCTCCAGTCTCCTCTGCTCAAATTTATATATTCCACTACAGGTGACATCATGATTGCTGGAGTCAGACAGGTGATGCTGTAAAATGCATGAAACCATAAAAATTTCAACAGCAGCAAGCTCCATTGACGCTACATCTGACAGCACTTAGCTGGCCAGCTAACACAAATATTATAAAAGCACTCGGGAAAGAAATCCAACCTGCCTGACCTCAGTTCTGGACTAATAAAGAGTAGAGCATGACCAGATTTCACTCACGAATAACAAGCAGACATCTTTAAAAGAAACCACAGCAGGGTGTGGGTCGGTGTAAAGGACTGAGGCGAGAGATGAGTTAAGAGTGGGCAAAGTCATGGCTGGGCATGCAGGGCTGTGCTCCACTCCAGCTCCCTGCCAGATCTGTCTCAGGAACTGCACAGCCATCACTGAAAAGGGATGTTCACCAGCCTTACACAGCCAGGCTAGGGTGGGTAATTGCCCAAATCATGTCAGAGCCCCTGTTGTTCATTTCTGCCCTCCCCACAGGGGAAGAGTGAGTAATCTCATCTCTGAAAGTTGGACACTAAGTGAATCCAAAAGAATCATTGACCTTTCTTTCATCACTCTCAGCACTAAATTATAAAAGTCTGAGGATCTGCTTCTTATTTCTTTCTGCTGTGAGATTCCTCTGGTCTCCCTGGAGGAGGAGAGCACCCCTCAGATCTGTGGAAGGCTCTCTCTGAAGAAGGTCAGGGAGGATTCCCACATCTCCCAAAACCCCTGAGGTGGGGGTGGCAGATGTGGGCTGGTGGCTCCAGCCAGGCAGGGATTTTCAAACCAGACATGCTGAAATGGATCATCCATTTCTGCAGGGAGAACTGCTTTCCATGAGCTCTTTTGGGATTAGTCAGACAGACACATGGGCAGATGGAGCTTGTCACCTTCCAACTGGCCACCCCAAAACCTTTCTGAGCAGAGCAGGGGACCCTTGGGAACCAGTGCTGGCTGTTCTCAGAGACCTTCTGAATAAACCAAGGCCCCAACTTCCACCCCATCCTGCACCCATGCACCAGCCAGCACCATGCCAATGTAACTCATCCCAGGGACTGCCCAAAACCTGCTCCCACTGCACCCAAAACCGTGCAGCTGTCCTGCACCTGTGCCACAGAGATCCCCAGGAGTCTGCTTTGCTGCTAGACAGCAGCAACAGTCTGGTGAGACAGGGAAGCAACAGAAGTTACTATAAATAACTTCTATATTATATATATACTTCTACTATAAATAAATAAATAATCCATAGCTCCACTATAGGAGCTAAAAACTCCCTTTATTCAAATGATTGGAGAGCTGCTCTTGGAGCTTGCTGCTCTCATGGTGCACAGGCAAGATGGGAGGGAGTGCAGCAGAAGGTACCACTTGGGTTGCCCAGCTCTGGAGCTGTGTTCCAGGCAAAACAACCATCATCATCATCATCATCATCATCATCATCATCATCAAAATAACATTCTTACACATGCAGTTACAATAACCAGCAATGATGGTCACCATCTAAGCACAGCTTTTGATATTAAAGATAGACTTCTTTAAATGTCATTTGTTCAGCCAAAGAGAAAATGTTATTGCAAAATTCTGTGCAGTGTTTTTGATCACAGGGTTTTACCAAACACTTCAGTGAAAAGTGGACGATCATTTTCTCACAAAAAATAATTTTTTTTTTACCAATACAGATCTCCTCTTTCTATTAAAATAATTAGTGAGAGATCCTGAAGATTTTTTCTAACAATTTTTAGTTACTGAAAAAATATAAATAATCAAAAAATTCAAAAACTGGACTGAGTTAAAGTCTTTTTTTTTTTAACATAAATAGCTCCCTGTTTTGCTGACAGGTTGATCAGGGTCAACATCAGCTGATGGAAATGCCATGGCTACAGGCAGTGGTTGTAGTTACTGGGTTTGGAGCAACACAGGACAGCAACAGTGAGGAACATCAGCCCTGGGGGCAGGACAAAGTTACCAGGTGGGAATTCACCTGTCCTGCTCCAGTTCCTCCAAGTCTCCAGTTCACCAGCCAGCTCCAAAACCCACAAATCACACAAATACCAGCAGACACCAAATGACTGAAGTTTGCTCTTTGCAGTCACCATCATGAAAAGCCAGAAAAATATTTAGACACCTAATTTCAACTAAAATAAAGTGGATGTCCTGCTGCCCATGGAAAGCTTCCTGCCTAATCCCTCCCTGGATCCCATCCCATGCATGGATCCCATCCCATGGAAAATGCTAATGGGACTTCCCAGGGTCCTGCTGCTCCCAGTCAGGCTGTGTGAGGGCTCAGCTACTCCAGTACAAAGCCCTTACTGGGAATGAGCTCTGCCTAACCAGCACAGGAGAGCAGCTCTGGGTTAAACAGTGCCACATCCTGCTGCTGCCAGCCTCTGGATAATTTCCTGAGCCAGACTCCAGCCCCAAGGCAGCAGGAGCACCTGCCTGGATTCCCCATGGATGGTGCCGAGCTGTGTGAGCCCCAGTTAATTCCCATCAAGCCAGGAGATGGCACCCCATAACATGAAGGGTAATGCCTGGGCTTTGATGCCCCAAACCCCTCCCTTTTGTCCCTGCCATCCTTGCCACCCAGCAGCATCCAGGTGAGCCCCCAGGTGGAGCAGCCTGCTCACCAGGGAGGTGACAGCCAGCACAAGAAGGGGACACCAGGCAAGACCAGGCAGCTGTGACCAGCACTGCTCCCACCTGCAGCCCTCCAAAGGCACCATCTGGCTCCCAGCAGCTTCATTTTGCAACCTTAGGGTCCCTTTAATGCATCCCCCCTCTCCTTTTTATGGAATAGGCAAAAAAGTCGTAGTAACTGATCATAAAATTTCAAACTCATTTACCTTTCAGGAGGCAACTCAGCACAGGCTGTTACAGGGCAATTTGGTACATCATAAAGTTTCCTATTAGAACAGAAAATAGGGCTGCTTGCTTGAGCTGCCAATTGGAAATAAAATAGTAGTGGGGTCATGATCATTAGCACTGCTTTTTCTATTAGGTTTGTTTTCCACCAGGGTGGGAAGAGGAGGGAGATTTAGATGCAGGTGAAAACAGATGAGGCAGGTGAGGAGAGGAGAGGAGAGGAGAGGAGAGAAGAGACAACTGCGAGGATGAGA
>VZTT01076662.1:7020-22630 GCA_013400855.1 Buphagus erythrorhynchus | reverse complement strand
AATCAGAGTTACTTGGTTATATTTCTCTGTTCAGTCTACATGGAGCACTAAAGCTTTGTGAAAATCACTTGCAAATGTTTCTTTTAAGGCTGGCAACTTAATCTTGTGTGTTTCTGTCTTATATAACTGTTGAGTGTTTTGCTCAATTATTGGAGAGCCTTTTCAGTGAGGAGGGGGTAGGAGGAGTTTTTATCTTCAAACCAATTAGATGTNATTTATAGCTTTCAGAAAAGTAGTGTACAATCACCTGAATATAAAACATAACATATTAAAGATGAGGTAAACTGTTGAAACGACCTTTTAGAAGTCCTTTAGAAATGTATATATTTGCTGAACATGAAATGGTAGCACATTGTTTTTCCCAAGTCTTAACATTCCCACCTTGGGTGACTGTGAGGGAAATATGCATTGGTTCATGTGAGGTGAGGACAATCTGTTACCAATACAAGTTTTCAGCACAGTTCTGCCACAAGCCTTTGGGCTTCCTGACCTTCAGCCTTCCTGAAGCATGGATGGTGTAGGGACTGTCCTGGAGAGTAAGTGGTACTTGACAGAGCTGCACTCTGCAAAGTGCTTGCTTATTTATTAAAGTAGAAATGTCCAAATGACATAGCCTTGATCCTTGCTTTTGCTTCCCTTGCTACACACAAGAGAAAGATTCCTTCCCTGTCCTCGGGGTGCAGGCAGCAGATGCAGCATAGGAACTTGTGTGGTGAGTGTCTTGCTGATGCAAACACAAAAGTTTGTCAGTGTCATTGTAAAGGAAAGAGACAGAGGGCCCTCGTTGAGTATATATGTATTAAGAAGTGGTCTTTACTATGGAGACACCTTGAAAGCCTCTCTAGAAGGATTGAAGTGTCAGAGCTTCATTCATGTGGACTGAGCCCTGTTCCAGGCTGCCTTGCCCAAGCACTAATCGTAAAACATCATAGGATGCTCTTCACAACCCTTTACACCCAGTTTTATGAAGCTGTAACTAGTATTATGTCTTTAGCATTAAACAACACAGAGAGTGGGTGTATCCAGTTTTAGAGGAGTTGCTTTTCAAATACTGTTGTAAAGCCATAAATAAGGATCTAATTGTGGGCTGGTACTGAGCCCTTTCTATGCCAAATCAGTGGAATGGCTGCCATCAGCCATAAATAATTAAAAAGCACAAATGCAGTGTTATACTTTAAAGATACTTGAGCTATTGTAGAATCAATTTTTCAGGCAGTTTTATTTCTGTGCATATTTTAATGAATTGTGACCGAAATAGTAATAGTAGAACCACTTACAAACTTATTTTCAGTGAAAAGGAAATTATCTTGCCTAGAGAATGAGAAAGGTCCTTTGGCAGGAGGATAGTATTTTCATTCAGTTTCTGCAGCAACAACATTTCTATGTGTTTATTTAAAAATGTGAATAAACTTTCCATAGCCCAGTATTTGCAAGTATTCACTTTCCTACCTTTTGTGAGAGACCATCTTTACTTTCAATTCATATGGCATATAGCAGCAGACCCAGTTTAAACTTTTAGATATGCTCTTGCTGGGCTTCAGATGTTAAATCCAGAGGATTATGGATCTGAGATTACACGGATTCTGATGGTGAAATTAGTGTGACATACACATTTTCCACCTTTGGTCATGGGGAGATGTTAGCATTGAATTTGTGCTGAAGAAAATATGGCCCATTTATGAAGCCCTGCTCTTGGTTTTTGTCTCTGTATGAAGTGAGGGAAGTGACTCTGATGGCCATGATTTAGGCAATGAAGTTGTTTAATTTCTGCTATCATTGCTGTGGTGTTATGGGTGTTGCAGAGCTGCTCCTGAGGATCCAGACTCCCCATGATTTTTCCAGCATGTGATGGAGGCCAGCAGGAGCACTGCTTCCCCCATCACATGCAGTTGTTTGGGATTTTGTTTCTGCTGTCCTTCTGCATAGGACAACAGGACACAGGAGGTGACAAGAAAAATCAGTCTGTCCTGGCATACAACAAAGAATAGGCAGTTTTGGCTTAGTACTTCCCATCATAGTCAGTCAGAACTCATTAGAGGAGAGCAGCAGGGTCAGCCCAGCAGCCTGGCATAAAACATTTGGCAGCTTCTCTGCATGCTTGCCAACAGATGTGGGGGAATCTGCAGCATAAGCCTCACCTGCTTCCTCCAGCAGTGTAATATTGCCCTTTATCTGTTGGTTTTGCTTTCCCTAATTCAGCTGGATTTCTTTAGGCAGTTAGGAAACAATCTAAGCAGCGCTGCTTCATGTGACATTTTAACTATATTTATAGTCTGGAGTTACAAATGAGAGACCATATGCTCGTTTCTTAGCAAGAGAAAAGTAGCCTGATGTTGGTATGGTAGGTCTTAATGTCATTGATCCATCATGAGTGGCTTTTTCCTGAAGATTTTTAAGTGAAAGACTTAAAATCCATTCAGTGACTCCTACTATAAATTGTAAAGCAAGAGAGATTAACCCTGATTGCCAGACCTGTCAGCTGGGAATTTTGGAACAGTATTAGTAGCGTATGCTACCTTAATTGTTTTGGTTTTTTTCCCACACTCCATAGCTTTGCCCCACTTTCATAGAACCATAGAATGGCCTGGTTTAGAAGGAATTTTAAATACCACCCAGTTCCAACCCCCTGCCATGGGCAGGGACACCTTGCTCTAGACCAAGTTGCTCCAAGGCCTGCCCATCCTGGCCTTTGAATCAAGGGGTGGGGCAGCCACAGCTTGCCAGGGCAACTTTTCTTCTTTGAAAGGTTGTCATCTTTGTACTGTACTAGTAGTTCCTTGTTCTTCTTCCTTGCCTTCAAGACTGTGCAGTATGCTTTATTTGGAAGAGGGATGATGTGTGATTTTGCATTTCATATCAAGAAAACATGATGATGATTGGTTGCTATATAAGTAGTACACATTAAGATAAATCCACTGGGGTTTTTTGTTATGAGATCTTCCTTAAGAATGATCATCCACTCTAATTTATGAACAAGAGCTGATAAAATTAACCTAATGGATTTGCATTTATAGCTTTTAATTAGACATTTTAATTCAAAGCACAGCTACTCCACCATAATATAATACTTCATTATATGTTGCAATTAGAGGAAATCTTTTTTATAATCTGGTGATCTTGTTGATGGAGACGCAATATAGTATTACCTTTTTGGGTTGAGAGCAAAAGTACTGAAATACTAAACACAGTAATAGTGCTATTTTATGTAAAGTTGGAAGGTGGAGAGTAGTTGCATTTCAAATATATCCTGTCAGAAAAAATTAACCAAGAATCTGTTTCCCTAGAGAAGATGTCATTTTATTATATTGAAGCAGTAATTAATTGCATATTTTTTTTGCTGAAGATTTTGCTGTGTAAAAGGACTGAAATGCACTTCTGGGCTAATCCTCATATTCACTGTCATGCCATGTTAGCAGAATTGTGATGTTATGTAGAAATATTACCTTTTCTAAAACACATAAATTCATGAAACTATATTAACCTAGACTTAAAATCAAGCTGAATTTTTGTTTGCATTCTGGACATCAGTGGTAACTTTATGACACCTTAGTTCCAAATGTAGTTCTGTTGTGCACAAGAAATAAAAAATATATTTTCACATATTTGTTCTGCTTCAGAACTATAAGGGTTTGTATTCTAGCCAAGTATACAATTAAATTTTTAAAAAATGTTCTAGATATGCCCTTGCAGTAGCTTAAGAATAAACATTATAGAGAGAATTTAATTTTGATTACACAGGAGGAAATTACAATTTAAGGGTATTTAACAGCTTTAGAGGAGCTATCCTCAGCGTTGCATTGAGAAGTCATAATTTTGCTTTTTTAACTTTTCTCTGTAAAAAAGCATTTTTGCAATTGTGTAGCTTGTGCATTAGCTTTAGTCCAGAGCATGTGCCAGCTTCACAGCTGTCTTCTCCTAATTCCAAAAACCTCTTCTGAAATTAGCTCTTGTCTTTGAATACTCAAACTAAAATTTGGTTGCCTCTTCTAACCATATATTCAGAATGAGGAAGTTTTGTTTCAGTGAAATGATCTTCAAATATTCCCTTTTGATTGATTCATTGAGAAAAACAGTTGTGCCTTTTTAGAGCACGAAGAGTATAACTGAAAGAAAAACACTGCATTTGCTCTTGCCTAATTTTTCTCAGCTAGTTTTAAAAAAAGACTAATATAGAGGCATATATATTAATATCCTCAAACTATAGGTCAATTCCTGAAGATATGGAAGCCAAAATTACTCCAGTTGTGATATTTTATATACTAGTGCCTGAAGAAGGGGAGCAGCATATACCTCACGATACACATTTGAGAGGTTTATTCCTTTGGCCTCTCTTGCATTTATCAGTTACTTACTCTGTTCTTTAGTGAGATACAAATGGTAAAATAAAAAGTCTGATCCCATTTACTTAAGGAACTGAGTGTTAATTGTGTGTACTTGATTATATCAGCTTCACACTTGCAGGGCTGGTAGTACAGAAAGGCTCATCAATACAATCTATTTTCCATCACTGTGGCTATATTTATCAAGACCTTACAGTATTTATAATTCAGCATGATGGTACTTTTCTTCTGTAGCATTAGGGTAAATAGGTTTCTCAGAGGTGTAAACTAGACATGGGAAACCAACTTCCAGTACAGGTCAGAGTTAGTAACCTAACTCCTCCTGTTGGTCCCTTTTTTTCTCAGATCTCTTCAAATTCCATTTCTGATTTAAGGTTTGAGGCTGACTGCCAGCATTAAATGAGCTTAGTTCTCATGATAATGTAAATAAATTCAAATCCTGAAAAAATACTGAATAAACTTGATATTTACAGTGATAGAAATATGTAAATGTAACTTTAATTCTTCTCCCTGTTAGAAATTTTCCTTTTATTTCCAATTTCTCAGTTGAAAATGTTGTTGTTAAGAATTTAAGTCCATAAGAGAAAAAAAAAGCGTGGAGTTGAGATTTTGAAAAAGACAAGTATAATTTCACTTTGATTTGAAATCAGTTTTCTTCAAGTAGAAAGGAAAAAAATGATAATGAAAAATTTAAACTGACATTCAGAACCATATTTTATATTTCCCTCTGTAAAAAGTGATCATCAAAATATCTAAAATGTTTGCACATAAATTCTAATGAGCTCTGCTTACAGCATTTTGGTAAATGAGTGTTTATGGAAGTACTTTGTATAAAGTCAGTATAAATCAATGTCCACATACTTAAAGACTGTATTTCCTAGGGTGCTGATGTCTGTGCTTTTCAAAGAAAAAATTACACAGTCCATGCCAATATTTAATGTAACTGGTTAGTTTTCAGTATTCAACTACTTGATTTAAAAGCAAATCAACAAGCTGTGCTGTAGCACTATCCTTCGGGTAGTGGTGCTTGCTTGGTTAGAAACAACTGGGTTTGCCTCAACATGCTGGAATAAGTACAAGAAGCTTGGAATGGGGAAAGTTGACTGATACTTTCCTGATTATCTCAAAAGTAATTTGTCATGTCTGAGGTTTTGGAGAACAGAGATATTGGCACCTGTGGTTTAGGACACAGGACGAGAGAAATTTGACTATTGGAGTAGGATAGTTTGTAAAGTTTGAAGTGTCTAAAAGCAACTGTTCATGAACCTGAGTTGCAAACACTTGTCCTCTTTAATTGTATCCAGTTTCTTAAAGCTAAAGGCAAAAGTTTGTCTTTGGAGGGAGAAGAGTGAGCAAGTTCCTTAAACAAAGCAAAATTCACTGTTGATGTTGTACTACATACAAATTATTCATGGTGTCAAGAAGTAACTCATCTATGCCTTAGTTTTCAGCAACAGAATTAAAATACAAAGCAAAGACAACTTGTAATTTTTGGATGAATCATTTATCTCAACCGACTACATTAATTAGTGCTGTATCTTGAATAATTGAACCCAACCCACTACAGCAGTGCATGCTGCCTGCCTGCTCCTAATATCTGCTAAAATACCATAGTTCACCCCTTGTAGGCATTAAATGCTACACTTGGCAGCACCAGAAGGAAGGGGAAGTGGTGTTTGGATTAGTAGCCTGAGAAAACCTGTTGAATTTTGCATCTCAGCACTTCATTTCCCTATCTTCTCAGCTGAGGTGTCACAGCTGAGAACCAAATGCAGTGGCTTTTTCTTGTAAGGACAAGTGATGGATGGGGATACAGAGAGGTGCAGGAGGAGTATCTAGCCCACAAACAGGAGTGATGGGACCATTGCCCAGGAATAGAAGTTGGTTTAAAAATGTACCTTTGCCCCAAAGCAGGGGTGAAGGAATGGTACTCTAAGCCCTCCACAGAGAATGGCAGACAGGCATGGTGACATTGGGAAAGGGATGAATGACAGCAGTGACACATTTCCTAGACTGGACTGGCACCACACTTCCCTCAAAAAGAGCAGTGATGAAACAGCAAACCAGAGCGCTTCCCCCTCTCTTATTTATTCTACATTTAGGTCATAAGCATTAGAAGACAACAGAGCATTTCTCTCTGTGGTGACTGAGGTACCATGTAAGTCTCACCAAGGGCAGTAGGGTTGGCAGTGCAGGCTGGAGGGGAGGATGTCCCTCCCCTGATGGGAGGTGACAGGACAGGTCGATGGCCACAACAGTGGGCTGCAAAGCTGCAGGCTTGCTCTTTTTAATGTTATTCAGTGGTTTACTGAACACTTATTCAAGTGCATCTTCACATGTAAAAATGACTTAGTTCACCAAAGAGACAATTCCAGTGTTCAGTCTGATGGACAATTACCTTTGCTTTTGAACATTCAAATCTCTGTTGCTATTTCTGTGAGAGAGGTACCCTGTAGGAAATTTCAGATTAAATCTGCAGACAGTTTCCAACCTGATAATAGTGCAAAATAAATCAGTCTGTATAGCAAAACAGGTATTTTGAGGGAAACCTAGAAAGTGCTTACTGTGTGGCTAGAGGCTGGCCCACAATCAGCATCAAGTAAAAAAGACTGAATTATTGAAATCTTTGTATTTTCAGAAATGACATTTCCTGTCAGTAAGAATTCTTTTGATTGTACCTGTCTGTTTTATATCAGAAGTAGCTATTAATTTTTAATTTACATATGACAGCTTTTCCAGGACTGTGCAAAGTTAGCTTTTTGTCAGGATTTGACTGTATAATTGGGTAGTATGGCTGGATTTGGTTTTAAAATAAATCAGGATAACTACTTGTATACTAAAAATGGTCTATAATTAATCATGTGGTAATATACAATTAATTGTAATTAATGTGCTGTGCAATTAATGATACTTATTTTGTTTTTTTCTTCAAGTAAAAAGCTCGATATTCTTTTCCCCCTAATTTCTTCATACAGAAGGGCAGCATTTTTAGCACATCTTTAATGGCTGCATACTCTTTTATCTGTTTCTCTCAGACTAAATGTATGCTTCCTGAAATTGATTCTTGACATTATTTATAGTTAGAATATGTGAATAAATTAAATGCATATAAAATTGTACCTATATTGTATATTTAAGGAAATGTAGGTTGTATTGCCAGTGAGAATTGGACATAAAAACCTATTTATAAGTAGTGGGGTTTCTGAGAATAATGAATTGGTGGATCAGGACAGACACTGAAAAGCAGGATTCTTTGTAGCCACCATCTGAGAGGTGATGAGCATGCATGGGATTTCCAGTGCTACTGCAGTGATATTCCTACCTTTCAGCCCTTAGGAATGTGCTTTCCACAAAATTCAGATTTATGCAGGGAATTTAGAAGTTGAATGTGGCAATTTGTTTGCCAGGTAGTGTGTGGGATGAAAGTAAATGAGGGGTTTATTGGTGTTTAATATTATGTATATTTGAAATTACTTGTGCAGCACATTGAAAGATAAAACTGGTTTTGTCTGTTTGGAACATTATTGGTAAAGGGCTATATGTTTACATGTGTAATTGGCTGAACTCCAAATTGCAGGCAGAATTTGCTTTGTCTTCCTTTAATTTGTGTGGCTTGGTTCTTCCCTCTGGTTTCCCTGTGTTGCAGGATGTAGGCATAGACTGTAGCACCTCACAGTGAACACAAGCACAAATAATTTTAATTTTTTTCCTGTAGGTATATTCACTGGGGGTGAGATTTCCTCCCATGGATGGTTCAAACTACAGTAGTAATTTTATATATGTGAGCCTTCAAACTGTGAATTAAAAACTGTGTGCTGGGTAGCTTGCAAAATGGAGTTTCTTCATCACTGGCTACGTTTAAATAGATGTCCGAAGAGAATTTGTTTTCCACTATAATGTATAAATAATTGTTTGTTTGTTTTCTTTTGTATAATTTGGTCAGGGACAGTGTATAGAGCTAAAAAAGAACAAGAGAAAATGTGTCTCCTGCTTTCAGATGTTTCCTTTCAGGTACCAAATAAGCTGCTTGGGCAGGAATCCACCTAGGGCTATCGGCAAAACCCTCAGTCAGGTGGTGGTTGTTCCCCTCTGGCCTGGAAGCAGATGAAATTCCACATTTGTTTCAGGGCAGCACCTCTTAATGTGTGCAGATAAAATTGATAAAACATTAGGCATAGGCAGGCTAAGGAGAAATTGTGTCAGTTCAGAATTTACCTTCATTATCTCTGGGGAAGGATTTCCTATTCCTCACAACACCTCCTTGGTGCATCTCCTTCCAAAGCACCATCCTGGTGCATCTCCTTCCCCGCTTGAGTGTGTGGACACAGAGAGACACCTAGTAATCAGCCAAGACGATGCCATTCCCGTGCTAAATGTGGTTCCTCCGGGTCTCCTGTGACTAGAGGTGTGCTCTGAGCAAGCCGAGACCGGGCCGTGCCGCGCGATGATCTCCCGCTGGTACTTTGACGTGGCCGAAGGAAAGTGCGCGCCCTTCTTTTACGGCGGCTGTGGCGGGAACCGGAACAACTTTGACTCGGAGGAATACTGCATGGCGGTCTGTGGCAGCATCAGTAAGTGCCCTCCAGGGCGCCCGCCCCGCGCCGAGCCAGCCTGGGCTCACACTAACCCCAGCCGCGGTCTGTCCACACCTCTGCTCACCGCTCGGCCCTCCTTGGCCTCTTGCTAACCTGGCATGGTCGTGGGTGACTTCTCGGCGCTGTAGCTGGGCTCTGAGTTGGGGGCTGAGAGCTTAACACCTCCTTGGGTGAGCCTTCGCACCCATCTTCTCTCTGTTTATTCTCTGTCAAAGTGCACCGATGTTTCGTGTGTCTGCGTGCACCTACAGTGCATGTGCAGGGGAAAACACTAACTTTAGGGAAGCCTCAGGTAAGTTTAAAAATAGCTCATATATTTTTACGGTGTATTCCCATGTGTTTCTGACCTTTTCTTTTTTCCAAAGCTAAAAAATATTAGAATGTGTATTTCCAGAGTTTTTTGGCTTTGTTTGGTTTTAGTTCGGTTGAATTCTTTGTGTGTGTTTGCAATGAAAAGGGGAGAAATGGTATTTGATTTTTTATGTTGCCCTAAGGGCTGTGGTGCACATGGATGTGAATCACTTCCCACTTACTTTAACCCAGCCATATGTTATAATGACTGTTTTTGCTGAAAAAATGGTGTTTGTACTGTTTGAGAGTGGTGACTTTCTCTACCATACACCATTGAAGCTGATAAATCAGTTTTATTGGATGGGTTCTGTTT
The DNA here is from genome assembly GCA_013400855.1 of Buphagus erythrorhynchus. NCBI lineage: Eukaryota > Metazoa > Chordata > Aves > Passeriformes > Sturnidae > Buphagus > Buphagus erythrorhynchus. The sequence continues at coordinate 13,031 of VZTT01076662.1, read as the reverse complement.
TGAGAGCCTGTTGTACACTCCCCTCCCAATCTGCTTTGCAGGCAGGTACTCCTGGGAGAGCATCAGGTGACATTTATATCTGAGACATTGAAGAGTGAGTACATGTCTCACTGCCCTGTCTGCTCACAGGGCATGGAGAGGCAGAACACAAGCAGCATCTCAGGGCTCCTTTTTGTAAAATGTTTTCCAAACTTGGCCTTTTCAGGAGCAGTTTCAGTAAGTAGAAGGGTTAAAAATGCACACAAACGAATGAAGAGCCCCAGCAAGGGGTACTCTGTGTGTCATGGAGCAGAGGATCTGACCTGTATTTTATTGGAGCAGAAGCAAGAGCAGTCCTGGAGGCAGGATTGCTGCACTAGTACTCCAGCAGCGTTGTATCTCAGCATCTTCTAGAGGTGTTTGTGGCAAAGCTCCACGGAAGGGACATGAAGAATTCTGCCATGATGGGAGTGAGGAGGAAACTTCATGAACCATGATCAGCTTCTGCAACAAGACAGGAGATGTAGTGAAGGGAGAGATCTGTGCAGGAGCTTGGAGTGAGGTCTAATGTATTTACTGACAGAAGAACATTCTGAACCATTAAGTTCCTGTGTTAGGTAAGGTGTTTCCAGAGATGCAAAACACAATTTGTCTCTGATTGCATCTTCTCTTTGGGAAGGTAAATGATCTTCTCTTCTGCTCAGGAGAATCTGCTTTGTCTCATGGAAGTTGTTGTCTGGCTAGGTGTTTTTTTCCCTCAGATTGGTTTCAACAAAACAGTGACAAGACTATTACCATTTCCATGATTATTTTGGAAGTCCAGATTTTTGGTCTAAGTCATTTTGTCTTTAAGGACAATGGAGTTAGGTTGAGTACTTGAGCTTGTTTGACTTTATTTGCACAACTCAGACTGGTTTTGTATCTCCCATAGATTTTTTTTCTGTCTTTTTTTTTCTTCAGTAGTTTCTCAAACAACAGTTGAGTCTATGAGGATACACTTTCCAAGCTATTTCAGTTCTTTTTTTCCTGTTTTTTTATGTTATGTCAGCGTGTTCTCTACCCTCATCTATACACCTATTCTTTCTGTTCCTGAAGTAACTTTGTTTTTTTTTAGTTTCATGTACTGTTTCAGTCTCCCCATGCGGTTTCTCCTTATTCTTCATATTCTTGCTGAATAGAAATTGTAATGAAAATAATTGAAAGTGCTGAATATAGTAAGTTTCACCACTGAAATTGTCTTGTGTTTAGTACTAATCTAATGTTGCTGAAAGGGGTAGCACAGACACCATCTTTCACCTCAGACTCACAGAAGAAAAACAGTGGAGAATAGTTTCCTTCAAGGCCACTCCTGTTGTGTCCTGTCATTTTTTCCCCCCACCATCACCCTTAATTTAGTCTTTGAATTAGTATCTAGTATTTAAATAAAGTAGTTGATAAAGTATTTAGTATTTAAATCTATTTATTTAAATTTAGTATTTGATTTTTGTGCCTCCTCCTCCCCACTTCATTATTATTAATGTATTTATTCTATTCTTTATTTATTTTCTCTCCAAAGTTCGGATTGTTCTTGCTCCCTTGTATCCTATTAAAACAAAACAAAAAAAAAATCAAGCCTCTATTAGGCAGGAGGCAAGATGGAAGCTAAAGCACATCTTTTCTTTGTCTAGCTATAGTTTGCTTTTCAGGATAAACTAGTTAGATTTTACAGAGTAATATGAAATAGTGGATAGCATTGGGTTTCTCCTGTATAGAGGGCAAAGGGTGGAAGTTCAGGATGTGAGTCAGATTTTCTGGTAATGAATTGGAATTGGACTGAACCAAAATGTGAGGATATTCTGTTGTCACAAATACCCATACACTGTGAAATCGGAATACTAATATCCTAAACACTTTCTCTTAAAAAGGGTTTAAAAAAGTATGTTTAATTTTGCTTTTTTGCTAAGTCTCTTTGCCTTGATCTGGAAAAGTGGGTCTGTGCTGTCATGCAAAGTCTTAAACTCCCTCCGTGTTCAGTGGATTTGACTGGTGCTCTGAGGTCTGATGGAGATGGTTTATCTGTTGGGTAGGAGCTACTGCTGTCATATTTTTTTATTTATCATCCAGCTCCATGGAGATTGATACATAATTGCCTTAGAAGTAGAAGGCTTTGAGGCTGATGCTACCAGTTCCTTCAGGCTATCAGACCACCTGCTCAGTCTCTACTGATTTTTAATAAGAATATTCAGTACTGTCTGTGGTTTCCATTCAATATAATGATTCAAATTTCTACTGTGTGACTGTCCATAATGCCTTCTTCAAAGTCATAGACTCTGTCAAGTGGTTAATTCGGATTTAATGGCCTCAGAATGAGTATATATTGACAAGAATAAGCAAATATATTGCTGTTACCAAAGGAAAGATTTCTGTCTTAGACTAAAAAGTAATCTATTGTACTAATTTTTTTACTTGTCTGTTAATTGTTGCATTTTAAACACCCTTAAAGTTACAGGAAGTATATTTTTAAAAATAAGTGCTATTTTGAAATTACATTAGTGTTTAATTCTTATCTTGGGGACTTAAAAGTTGGGAAAATACATTCTCTTAAATGTACTTCATTTCTCAGACAGCTCTCCCAGCAGCTCCAGCAGCCATCAGAGCCAAGTGGAATTCACTACGTTTTCATTTTTTCCTCATTCAAAGTGGGAGTGAGTTGTACTCTGGGTGGCACAGTCAGTTTTTGAAAATGTTGGCGTATCATTAAAATTACCTTTTATAAATAGAGTTTTTTTATTTTATGATAGTATTGAATTTCTGTGTCTCACAACAGGGAACCAACAGGGTTCAGTGTTGTCAGTTCCCTCCTTTGTTGCATAAACCCTGAAACTTAGTAGGAAGTTTAAACATTGACAGACGTGCTTTTATTTTTGATCATTTTAGAGCACTATCACAGGTTTTTGGGTGAATTTAGGTACAGTAGTATTTATTCTCTAGATTAAATACTGTGAACTTCCAAACTTCCTGAATCTTGTGGTGATTTTTAAGATACTGTCCACTTCAAATTTTCTTCAGAGGTGTATTGCAAATATAGATCTGTACCTTTTACAGCAGCAGCTTACAAGATGATACTCCTGTTGTCAGTCATTTTCTTTATCCATTGTTTGTTTGTTTGGGATGTTGACATCTCCCTAGTTAACAGGAAGTAAAATGTTTTGGCAGCTAAATATGCATGCCAACTTCCAGTGTCTAAGGCATTAAAGAACTGTGACTTCTAGTATCTATTTAAATTATTAATTTTTACTATGACCTTTAGTGGATGCAAGTGACTAATTTCTGTTTCCACAGTTTCTTCATCTATATAAATTTGCACTTTTACTTTACCTTTGAACTACCCATGTTGTACGAGACCTTTTAATAAGTAAGTGGGTGAAGTTTAGGATCCAAAAAAGAAATAATGCAAACGTTTTCATATCCAAAAGTTAGACTACTACTAATCTCAAACATGAAGAATTTGATTAATATAAGGTATTGCTGTGGGCAAGGTTTACTGTAACTTGTTTTACTGGGTCTAACCACAGCATTTTTTGTTTTGGTTCCTTTTACTCTGTGGAACTTGATGACTCGTTTACAACCTTGGCAGAAGTCATGTTCAGGAAAATACTTCTGTCTTATACTTGTTCTCATTTGAACCAACACATGAAGAATTTAATGTTTTTTTCCTCTCATAAATATTTAAACTTATGATAAGTTGCAAGAGAATGACTTTGCAGCAGAGTATTGCAAAGATGCTTGAGGAAGTTTTGCTTTGGGGACCTCCAATCATGAAGTGCATCAAAGAACTTGGAGAGTGATTTAAGCCATTAATGGATGAATGTTGAATGGGTATCAGCAAGGCAAAATTGTATTTGTCAGGGTGAAAAGGAAGGCATTCATGGAAGGTCTGATTGCCAAGTTCTAGCTGTGCATGGGTAGGAAATAATCGTGAAGTTCTTATTCAGGAGGCTTTTTATATGAGAAAATTCAACTTAAACCTAGTTTAGATGGCAGGTAGCACCTTTAATTAAGATAATGGATTTGGAATAATAAGAGTATGGTATGTTTCATTTGGTGGGATTTTTTCCTCTCCATGGAGTGTCTGGGGGATTTCACTAAACTCTTTCAAACTTCTTGTTGTGTGATGCCATACCAATTACTTAAATTCTAACATATTAAAGGAAAATAGAATCCGTCTTCACAAAGTAGGGGTTGGATATCACTGCATAGTGATGGGACTGTTGCTCACTTTGCTTGAATTACCCTAAATGCAAATCTTTCCATTACCAGTGTCACAAGTACCTTCTAGTTATCCAACAGGAATGGCAAGCAATTAATGCAAGCTTGCTGATTATTTCCAGCCTTTGTGAGGTTTTTTTAAAATCAAAGTTGTTACAAATAAAGTAACTATCTGTGAAGCCAAACTGTTGCTAAGGGAAGGATTTGAGGTATTTCATTAGGTACTGTAGGGTCCATAAGTGCTTTAAAAAGGGATTTGCATTCACACTTACATGTTGCAATTTACCTTTTAAAAATAAACTTATATACAAACCAGGTAACTTTGCAAAGGGTGTTTTGCTGGCTTACTGACTTTATTCATGGCCAGACTTTTTCTCATACTTGGAATGTTTCTTTTGGCAGCAGTTTCTAACCTGTTTCAAGAACATTGTTTTGTTAACTCTGCAGATCTTCTCTTGGTTTATGTAATGGAGTGAGAGAGGGGGAAGAAATCCTGATGTATTTATATGTATTTGCTGTGTGTAACATGTTCATCTAAACACTGTTTCTATGTCTTCCTCTGAGGCTAAATAGATGGCTGTATTCCGATGGAAATTAGAACAGATGCTTCTTTATTAATCCTTCTAAAGTTTTCCAATACTAAAGTAGAAATTCTTCTTTTCTTCTCCCTCCCCTCCCTCTCTCCATCTCCAAATTTTACATCAGTCCCTACCACAGCTGCTAGCACTCCAGATGCTGTTGACAAATACTTGGAGACACCTGGAGATGAGAATGAACATGCCCATTTCCAGAAAGCCAAGGAGAGGCTTGAAGCTAAGCATCGTGAAAGAATGTCTCAGGTAAGGGGAGATTTCTTTATTCCTAAGTGTGTGAACTTGTCTGTTAAGTGATAAGTGATCCTTCATCTTCTTCTTTCCCAAGGCTTCATCCAGGTGCTCTGGCAATTTGCAATGCTGTAAACACACCATTTACTGCCTTTCTGACTCTTATCTAAATTCAGCTGATTGACACACATTTGTGGTGGTCATTGCTGCAATCATAAGTGGCTACATACAGTTATTAGAAGGGTTAAAAGAAAAAAAACTGTAAAAAAAAGTCTCTCATCTTTTTGGGAAAATATTTGTTTTGTGAGATTATTCATGTTTCAAAGTAAAAAACTTGGCCACTGTATTAATTGTCCTTCCCTTGGAGCAGCTGAGGGAGATGGTTTGTGTTGAGCTTCATTTTCTTTGTGCCCTGGGGGTAGTGTAAGATCACATATGTTCATCTAATGGTTTTGAGCCTCAAGGTAACATAATATGCATCTAAAGTCAAAGAAAAGAGGAAAAACTGGTGCTTTTGAACTAAAAATCCAAACTGAATCAACCCTTTTCTTTCTCTTCAACTGAAGAGATTTGTGTAGCCTGAAACTGTACCCGGGTTTTAATCCAGTGAGAGATGAGTTACCTATTCTCTCAGAAATAAGGTTTATAATAATAATGCCAATAAAAAATGGTCACAGTTCTGCTTTAGTAACAACAGAGGTAAAAAATACAAGAGGTTTAAAGGAAAATCTTGTATATGTATTTTTTTGAGAATGAAACAACCACAAAAAATGAATGTAGTACAATTCAGATGCACTTCTTATACCTGTGTAACTAATTTACTGCATTTTTTTGTTATAACTTTGTTCCCCTAATGGGATTTCAGTGTGTCTTTCTGTTACTGATACATTATTAGCCTTTAGCTCTGTGCTAAAATGTTACTCTAAAAATGAAAATAAAATATTATGAATGAAAATGAAA
>VZTT01076661.1:6997-19696 GCA_013400855.1 Buphagus erythrorhynchus | reverse complement strand
TGATTATATATGTTAAAAGAGAATAACATTTTCCTACTCGTAAGAAAGTACATTATTTAAATTAGCATTAATTTATTGTAATATTCACTTCTAAATGCATGTTTTTAAAAAAATTCAGTTTTAATATTGTAGATTGTTTCCTATGTAGCTCTACATGTAATCTCTGAAATGCCTCTTCTCCTCTTGTTCCAGTTTTACCTGATCTAAAGGCCCACAGTCCAGTAGATTTTTTCCCTGGGACCCAGCTGCTCTCCATGCATCTTCCTGGGGTCCAAATTCACCATGTTATACTGCAAGTTTTAGAATTATTTCCTCTGAACTACTTTTAAAGTAAATTTAATTTATGTGTATTAGTCTTCAGTTAAGACAATTTGAGAAGAGTGTATTCTTCCACATCTAAAACATAACTAGACATATATCTCTATAACTTGTTACTTGTTTTCATCAGCTAAATTTTTTGAACTACCACCTAAAGAGCTCAAGGGATGTTGGACCTGATCTAGTGGAAGGGCAGTTGAAATGAGATGATCTTTATGGTCCCTTCCAACCCAAACCCTTCTGTGATTCTATGATTTTCTTGCTTAATTCAAATTTTTTACATTCCTTTTTTTCAGGTGAACTCCTTTACAAATTCTTCATATGGAGTCTGAAGAAGCATTTTTGAAGAAAACAACTGAAACAACTCTACTTGCTTAACTTTAGCCACTGTCTTCAGAGGGTTACCTCTACTGCCTCTCCCTCATTTTAATTTGTTTGCTTCTTTCTTGAGCTCTACTGACCTAGAAATCTGGGGCATTAGCAGAAGAACATAGTAAAATGCTCATTTAATCTGTGCAGATAAGTGCTGTGCACAGGCTGCACAAGCTGAGTCAAATCAGAGTTCAGGTCTGAATAGAGAGAATATTCCAATGTGAAAAACCTGAGTTATAAAGGTAAATTTCATTTTCCCCGGACTTGTCATTCTTTATCAAAGCTTACAAGTTAGAGTGTCCCTTGATGCAAAGAGACATTTTGAGAAGTTTTAATGTGAAACAGCTGCTTTTGAATCCTTTACACACTCTTCACAGTGAAAGTAGTATTTTGAATACCTAGCTACTAAATGTCAAGTCTTTGTGAGAAAATGGAAGGATCATAATTCTTCCCAAAAGTCACTTCAGTTCTCCCTGTGGATAGAAGAGTACGAAAAGTTGCTCCTGGAAACTAGATTATCTAATTTTTCTGGAAATGGGTAAAAATGGCAAAAGAAGTATCACTCAATTTGATAAGAAAAACCTGGGCTGAAAAGAAGTGTATTTCTCTTAAAAATTCCAAGCTACAAAAACAACCTGTGGACACAGGAAACAAATAAGGTTTTAAAGTGTCTTTATCTATGAATTGCAGGACATTGCAGAAGACTAACTCTTATGGTGAGAGCAAGGTAAGTTTCTCATCCGTGTATTTTATCCTAATTTCTAGTACTAATTCAGAACTCCTATACATCCTCTGAAAGCTTCTCAGTGCAGGGCAAATAGGTAGCACTCTCTCTATCAGAATGTGAAAATTGTTTCTCTATACAAGTGGCATCATCTTCTGCTAATTCTTCTTAATCCAGTTTGCTTCCCTTCTGTTTTAATGAGCAATTCCTTACTGGGGAAAAAAAAAATGATAGCTCATAGTGTTTTAAGGTTCCGAGTATTTTAACATATTTGGTCAGAAGTTAGAATTTTAATGTTGCTTTAGAAGGAAAGTTAAATGAGAGTCAGATTGACTCTGCTCTTTAGTATCTCTGGCATTAGGAATTTATGGAGCTGAGAGATGTTAAAAATATCCAGTTAGTTCTGAATGGGTGGGTAGGTCTGAGGTACTTAATCCATTAAAAGTTTGTGCAGGAGCTATTGCTAGATGGAGCAGAAATGAACTCAAAATGCATGAGTTGATCATTCAAAGAGAAGGTCAGAGGTGATTGGTGTATGTCTTATCTAGTTAAACGTATAGATCTCTTCCATTTTTGCTGCTCTGGGTATAAATTATCTTCCTGTATCTTGATATTGCAAGGAAGCATGCAAAGAAGTCGCAATTATATTTCCTTTCTATAAATAAAATAAAATTTTATTTTAATAAAACTGAACAATGTAATAAAATTCAGGTTCAGATAACCTGCATAATTGGAATAACCTAATTCTTACAAGTTGTACTTAGAAAGCTGGTAGGTGTTTGCAGTGTTAGCTATTCATACTAAGGTTGCTTTAGTGATCAATTTTTAATAATTATTACTGATTTTAATAAATCTAATCATGGAATTAGAGGTCTCAGATCTCATTTCCCATAAAGTTCTTCAATGCATGAAAAGCAAGGGAATGGTTGAGCTCAAATTTTTTCCAGGAGTGACTTCTCTTTTTTTCCAGAATTGTACTTGCCATAAAAGTAAGAAAAACATTTTGCTTTTAAATAATATCACATCTATAATGTTCATTAAGACACTTTTCTCCCAATAAACTTGCAATTACTTCCAAATAATACATGAGAAATAAACACAAGTAGAGTTTTCCAAAGGAATTTTGAAACAGCTGTGACTATCGAATTGAATAAATATAAGAAGTAGTTGAAAGAAGAGGGGTTTAGATTAGATGTTAAGAAGAAATTCTTTATTGTGAGAGCTGTGTGGCACTGGCACAGGTTGCCCAGAGCAGCTAGGGATACCCCATCCCTAGAAGTGTTCAAGGCCAGGTTGGATGGGGCTCTGAGTGACCTGGGATAGTGGGGCAGATCACTGCCCATGGCAGGGGGGCTGGAAATGGGTGATCTTTAGTGTCCATTCCAATCCAAACCATTGTATGATTCTGTGATGTTCACTATTATTTGATTGACTTTCTGAATGTAGAGACTAGGATGCTAATTGCCATCTTTAAACAATATGCATCATAACTTAGTTCAGGATTTTTAAAGCTTATCAGTTTTAAGTTATCCACTTTTTCCAAAATACAGAAAGCATCCTCTACTAGAAACCAGGTAATTTCTCAGCATCTTGAAAAAGATGTATTTCTTTTCACATTACTTTTGAAATCTCTCAGAAATGTAATCTCTAATACTATTATCCTTTCAGTTAATTCAAAATTTAAATATTTTGCTCCTGAAAAACGTTAGGATAGAGAGGAAAAAATTGCATTGAGCTCTATTTTACTATGAAGCATGGGAGCAGTCCTCCCAAAACAGATCAAAAGCCTGTATTATCCTAATCTAGATAAATACCATAGCTCCTATGTCTACCTGTGGATTCAGGTGATCCACATGCCTTCACTCTTCCACATAAGAAACAAACATACTTTCACAACTTTTTCATGTATAAGCTATTGACTGTTTATTCATATACATTTTTGATAATTAAGAAATACAGATTTAATTCCTACAGAGAAAAGAGGAAGCTCTCTTTAAGAATAGAGCACATAATTCTTTATGGCTTTTGCCTTTAGCTCCTTTTGCCTAAATTCTACCTCCTTCAAAAGTTATGAGAATGATTACAATAAATATAAGTTACACAGGTGCTGTCATGAGGGTGCCTTATATACAGCATATTAAAATGGATAGGTTAAGATAACGATTCCTCTACTTCCTAATGATGTAATTAGAAAGCTTTTAAATTTATATAACACACCAGTCAGTGCTTATCTCTGGTTTTGTGTATGACCTAAGACACTTAACTGTGGAGATCATTAACAACCCATTGAATAAAAATGCAAATAGTAAGAAACCAACCAGTGCTGTAAATATGAATGTATATTCCTGACACTTGTTTTCAGTTGAAGAATTCAGTGTTTCTCCTCTAGCAGTCAGAAACTGTTGTCTCTGTTATGCTGATAGCTTCTAAATCCTCAACAAGTGAAATCATCTGTTCTCTCCTTATGATAATACACAGTGATAATTATGGCCTGCAAGTAACTGTTCTTTCACTGGGGCAGCAGAGACTGGGGCAGATCCAGGAAATTTAATCCCCTCTATTAAAAAAAAAAAAAATATGTATATATATATATGTATGTATGTACTTCAAACCGCTCCAAATATCAACAGCTGTGCTTTTGTTACCTATAAGACTGAAAAAAAAAATTACATGGTAGAAGTTGTTCCACTGCCTGGGCTTTCAATAGTGCTGTTTTGAAGTCACAGACAACCGCTGCAAATGTAGCACATGTCACTCCCTTATTCTTGCTGAGCTGTAATATAACACTGCATAAAATCTTTATGTCACAGTGCATCATACAGAGCTATGATTTCCAGCTTTCAAGCTTTTTCTTTCTTGTGAGATAGCTATAAAACACATTTGTTCTGAAAAAGAAGGTGGCTGTGGGAAAGGCATATTTTCTATAATTGAGCAAAAATGCAGGGAGCAAAATCTACTGGCAGACTATGTGTATCATACTGATGATATCCAAGTTCAAAGTTAGTGCTTCATTATTGGCCTGACTTTGTAGATATTTTGGGAGTAATTGGTTGTAGAGGGTTTTCTTGGGTTGGTCTAATTTTCCCCATAGCAGCTTATACAGTTCTATGTGTTGTTTTTGTAACTGAAGCATTGTGGATAACAAACAAATGTTTTTACAGCATTAAGTCTTTCTCTGTTTCATACTCTACACATTCCACCCTCTCTCCCTCTGAGTGGTCTTGGGGTGGGCAAAAGCTTAGAGGGGAAACAGAATTAGAGGCATGTTTAACATAGGATAGTTAGACACAGCAGCATTCTGGATCCTTGCCAACAAATTCATTTTGATGTGGGCAAAAGGGGAGAAGTCTAGACCAGGAATGAATGCTACACATACAGAATGAAAACTGCATCATATGTACCAGAGTCCAGAGAGAATTTAGCAGGAAAAGAGATGAGAACAGAGTAATGATACACAATGATCTTGCAAAAAGGGCTAGCACCATTCACAGGGGGATAAATGAGGGAAGTAAGGTGATATTTGGATTTAGCATATGTGACACTACTATTGGAATAATGTATACAGCTGTGCTGTGGCTATTCTTAAAAAAAATCATTATTAAAAGAGAATTTTATTATTACAAGAGAATATCTTGTAATAAAACAAACAGGTGCAAAAGCCTTTTCACAAGAAAGAGTAGCTACGTACTACAAGAGTTTTTTTATCCAGCCAAGATAAATAGACAAGAACATAACATTAACTAGGAAAAAAAAGAAGTCAGATAAATTCAAGGAACACTCAAGAACAGTTACTTGTTAGAATACATCACAGAGGAACAAGCACAATTTTCATATCTTGGTATCTTCAGGTCAAAACTGGATTTCTCTCTGGAAGATGTGCTTCCACCAAACACATATTACTTGTTTAAGACAGGAGTAAGTGAAATTTTATATCCTGTGACCCAGTTGCATTTTCCATTGCAAAATCAAATAAGCACCAAAATGGTCTTGCTAGATATAGACTAAGAATAGACTGTCACATCAGTACTGAATAACAAAACTATTTTCGCTTTTTTTATTGCAAAGCTACTCACCAGCCTTCCCAAGACTATTTTCAGTGTCATCTCTGACAGTTGCAATAGAGTCTTTTTGAGACAGTATCACAATTTTTTCTTTTCTATTTGTATGTACTGGACAGGTTTTTTAAATAAACTGCTCCATAAATGTTGTTTTTCTACTGACCTGTATGGTACATTTAGAATTCCTTCTTTGAATGGTTTGACCATAAGTACATCTTATGCAGCATGAACTGATCTTGGCTTTCAGTTTAGTTAAATATCACTCTATTTTTTCTACTATGATGAACTTGGTGCTGGTAAGACTCAGGAGCCATAAAGATGAAATCTTATTAAATTCCTTGCTTTTGTCTCTTATCCTAATATATGTGTGTCTTCTAAATGATATGATAATTCACTGTAGCTGCAACTCATTAATACTCAGAAATTTGAGGTTTTTAAGTTCTTCCACACTGACGTGAGAAAGTCTGTTTGAAAATTTCCTGCTAGATCTTGGTGCATTCCTAATACTTACACAAAAACTTCTAAGTTAGTTGTTTCAGTGTCATAACATCATGGGTGGAATTCAAATTTGGATAAACATAGATGTCCATAGGTACAGCACCATGTACCTGCAGTATCTGCCACTACAAAGGCCATGAATCTCCTGTAGATCTTTGGTTAAGTCTGCCAGTCATGGCACTAAATGCGTGTGCTTATGTACCTGAATCCCTCACAGTGCTTTCATTCATAATCTCTTTTAATGTATACTGGCTCAAAAAATCAATTTCTCACTCTGCCACCAGTAATCTGGAGATAGGTAAGAGTTTGGGGGGGAACACAGCTGGGACAGCTGGTCCAAGCTGACCAAAGGGGTAATCCAAACTGTATAACATTACATATAAAAAAATTGGGGTGGGGTGTGAGGTTTGCCAGGGGTAATTTTTCAAAGTAGCTATTACTCAGAGACTGGCTGGGCATTGGTCTGGTGGTGTGAGATGATCTTTTACATCATCTGGGTTTTATTCTTCCTTTACTTATTATGCTGTCTTTCCCTTGACGTATGACTATTTCTCACATTTGCTTTCCCCCTGCTACAGGGGCAAGTGAGCAAGCAAGTGGAGGGTGTGTAGGTGGCAGCAAAGGTAACACACCACATAAGGTAATACAGAAAAACTACCTATTGATATTGAAGAGTCTGGCAGGTTCAACCCTCTTGAGAAAAGGAATACTCTCAGTGCCTCAGTAATAGCATCTCCAAAAAGTGAGGGCTCCTGGAGTTGGGGTGATCCTGCTAAGGAAAGGGGAATTAGCCCATTCTTAACCCACCCATTTAAATGTTAGGGGTTTACCTGTACTCTGGGTTAAACACACAAGAGAAATACTGACCAGATATTGTCAAGAGATCAAAACTACTGGCAAAATACAGAAAATCAAGGAACTTTGGCAAAAGGTTTAGTATAACATCAAATCAACATAAAACACATCACAGCATTAATTTGGCCCATTCAATTTAGCAAACTTTAAAGCTGTTCAATGTTAAGTTAGAAAAATTTAAATGCATTTGATGTACTGTTACCCAAAATGTTCCAAGAAACGGGAATCAGAAGAAAGACAGAAAATATATAGAAAACCACACATAGCTACCACCTCCCTAGTTCCAGCAGTGTCCACATAAAAAGTCCAAGCAGAGGGTGGGTCAAGGCATATGCTCACCTCATATTCAGCCTTAAAATCCCCTGGGTCTCTGTGGGCCCTCCCCCCAGGTGGGATTTCTGGTCATTTGGCCACTCAGGAGCTGGATCAGGTGAGAGTGGGATGCTGCCTTTGGTGTGCCAGTGATTGGCAGCTCTGCCAGGCTGGGGTGCTGCCTCTAGGCTGGGGTGGGTGCCAGGGCAAGGGCTGACCTGCCCCTCCCACACACACATGCATCCCAAACTGTCTTGAGACATAAATTTTTCCAATCTCTCACACCCACTTACCTCCATGTCAGGAAAAAGGCATCTACAGCACCACATGTTGTTACCTAGAAGCAGCCAAAAAGCCAGGTAAAGAAATCACTAGGGAACAACAGTTATCACTTTTATGTCTCTGTAACAAACTCAATAGAAATTTAAATGTGATTCTGAATTGGCAATAATCTGTGAAACAGGAATGTTAGAACAATATAATTTTAGGTAAAATACTAGTATTTTGCACCGATGTTAAAAGAGTGCTCAGAGTGGAGGTTTATCTTAAGTTTGTCACTAACTCCATTGACTTCCAATTAGAATGAACCTGACTGTAATGGAAACCTGAGGACCTAACTCATAAAAAGACATCAAAATTACAAACATCAAGAACTTGATAAAATAAATCCCATCCAAAATCTAATCTTATCTATCTTCATTACCTCACACAAAATTAGCAGAACTTGTGTGACTCTTGGGTGCCCAAAATCAAGTGAGATGAATCTCACCATTTCTAAAGCAAGAGCACAGAAATATTGTTTCATATCACAGGGATGTGGTACAAACCCCAAAATATTTCTATGTATATAAAATGGTGAAAAAATACACAGTTTGCATGGTATATATGCTACATATAGACATACACACTTCCTGGTACAGAGCAAGGCCAAAGAACACCAGCCCAGCAAGACTTTTTGGCATTTGGAGCTGCAAGTCAAAATATTCCTGTCCATCTCTTTANTTTTTTTTTTTTTTGCAAGGAGGGTATTTCTATTACCTATAGATGAAAACTGAGCATGTACTAAATCAATGAATGCAGAAATGCAATGCCTTAGTAATTCTGATTTTATACCATGTCTAGCTAAAATTCACAGTTCAACACAATACTTAATTATAAAGAAAGAAAAAAGAGAATGTATGCCAAAAATCAGTTTGATATTAGCAAAATACCCAGAAGATCCTAATATGGCTTCATTATCAAAGTTTCTTAAAGCTCAAATCACAGGAGGCTATGAGATCAGTCACTAAAGCCAGACAGGGAAAGCAGTCTGGGTTAGTCTAATTTGAATTTAGTCTCTGATGCAAAGGCTATCTTAAAAAAAGCTTGTAATATCTACTACTTTTTAAAGTTTTGCTTTAAATTTAAAATGATCCTTGAACACTGCATTAACAGGTATTTTTAAAAACTTGTCATCATTCCAAAGGTTTTAATGAATAAACTTTAAAGATCTAATTCTAACAATAGCCATATTCCCTTGAATCATTCTGTTAATGTCATTCCCATTTTACTAACACTAATTTATGAGTAACCACCACTAACTAACAGTAATTTATGAGTAACCACCACTAGGCATGTCCATATCTGAATTTCTTAATGAAAAAATACAACTTAATTGTACAAATTTATGTAATTGCATAGCAAATTTTATTTTTCATAAAAATGTTGGTAAATAATTCAGTGTAACATGAAGTATTCTTTACACAGACACTTTAGTTGTCACTGTCCTTAAACAGAGGTAGTATATGTCAAACTCTCAGCTGTCCCACAGATATGAATGACCCCAAACTCCCACCCTTCTGCAGAACTCATCTGTGGATCTTATAACTCATTCATACAGGTATAATTACAAAAGTTATAATGACAGTTATTAACCATCATTTGATATCTTTTTAGGTGTGTGGATGAGTGTTGCCTTCAAATGTCAGTGAACAATTCACATTTTTCTACAATTAGCACCCTGTAAAGACCTTATACCCTGCCTCTCTTGTGTCCAGTCCCACCTGTTTGTGGTCCAGGGGTCCAAGTTTTGGCATGGCCCAACTCAGTATCCTCAGTTTATACCTCTGAAGAAATTCTTAAGCTGTGAAAAAGACTAATGAGAAAGTTTATATAGTGACATCACACAAGGGAAGAAAGGTAAAGATAGAAAGGGAGTATTGGAATAGAGATCATTAGTTTTTCAAGGACTAAAAAAGAAAAACACCACCATGGAAAGGTACAAAATTATAAAGGAAAAGAAACCTGGAGAACTGAATAACAAACTGCACTCAGCAACTTGAGTATCTGCAATGGAGGATGACCATTTTAATTCCTGACCAAAGCTTAACTAACGAGCAAAGAACTTTAAGATAAATTTTTGGGACAAGGAGCATAATCGTTCTTATACTAGCCACTCCTTCCATCCTGGTTGTCTTTTGTGTGATCTGGCTAATAGAGATGCTTTACACTTTCAAAATGCATGTGTTCTTCCTGCAGACTATCCTTATACATGGCTAAAAAAAGCACCTGGAGAAAATGATTTTGATAGAAGGGCTAACAAAGTACCTTTTTTAGGGTATTTATTGATAAAAAGTTATATGAATCCTTTAATCAAACTTTAGATGTCTTGTAATACAGACATCTTCACTAGACAAACCTGAGATAATTGTTTCCTTTTGAGTCAAGGAAGAAAAATAAGCAATTTCAGGGTACAATTCAACTAACTTATTTTAAACATCAATGTTAGGTAAAATCAATATTGCTTTAGAAGTACCTCCTTTTTCACTATTGACAAAAAAGGGGGCCCTAGAGGATTAGCATGGATGTAGATTTACCCTTTGAAGACATGTTTTGGGTTAGATGACCTCCTCTCAGTATATGTGAATCTGTATGGTTTGTTAAAATCAGCACATGATTAGCTCAGCTCTCTGTAAGGACAGAGAGAAATTCAGTGTGAAGCTCAGACAGATAATCTTCATTTTAATAGATGTTTCCTTATCTTAAAGCTTCCTTAAAAAGCCGAGTTTAGTAATAGGCTCGGTAGTTAGAGAAACACATCTTTTTACCTATTAGTACCTCAGGAAGTTACATATTTTCAATCAATCTGTACCAAGAAGGCATGCTGTATTTTTTAGTTCCAGTGCTCTCCTTCATTTTATCTTATCACCCTTTCATTAGATGACAGCACCTAATTTTTCAGGCTTTGCTTCTTCACTTACCATCCCTTTACTGCTAGTGGAGTACTGAACACCATGATCTCAACATTAAGCAGATAAGGGGATGAATCATGTAGCAGGTTTTCTGATCAAGCAGCTATACACTGAAGGCAATCATAATCTGGCTAAATACATAATGTATCACAGAGACCTTGAATAAATATGCACTGCAGCACTATAAATCTTGCCCACATGTTTAGACATATTCAAGAGTTTCCTTGATCACTTAACTTTGACTCCAGTAAACAACATATGGTAACTGTGATAGAGTATATATTCTGTAATTGAATCCTTTAATGTTGTTTCCTATGGGATCAGACACTTCAGGCCAAGTTTGGAGGTGACACACACACAATGTAAATTACATACTCAGGTCAATGTAAAGAAAAAATCTAAGAAGTAAAAGATCTCAGAATTGGGACCCATGGTTATTGTCCTCTGATTATTTTAAGCATGTGTTTTAAAAGAGTGAATGATACCATACCATGCAGGATGTAGGCTGCTTTGATGTCAGTACCCTGGGAAAGCTCTTCAGAGAAGGTTTTTGCAGTGCAGCTATTGTTTCTAGCTGATGACCTTGATGGCTCAATGGACAGACTAGAGGAAAAAGAACAGGGTTGCACTGACCATGCATGGTTTTCCCCTGCATCTACTTTTTGTTCTGCTGCACAGTGAGAAAGGCTTAGAGTTTCAGGTCCTAACTTTGCACACTTAAATACTTTATTTATCAAAATATTTTATGAAAATTGAAGGCTGTATAACTTGGCCCTGGCCTCATCCTGAGTAATATCCTATGTGGTATGACATGAGAAGCCTCTGGTCATAAAAAGGACCACAGCAAGTTATAGATCACTCACTCCACAAGGCCTGGTTGGATTTCACAGCTGATAAAGGTGGAGTTACATAAGAGACCATGGAACTGCATGCTGCACAGAACAAACTGCCCCTGGAGGAGGGCATCAGGGACCTTTTGTGCAGTACAGTCTGGCAATGTCAACAGCAGCTAGGTAACCATGTGAATAACGTGAGAAGAAAAAAGTAATACTTGACCAAGATTTTCTGTGGGAACCTTTGGGGCAGCCTAATAAGGACAGTAACCCAAATTTGTAATTCATGCATGTAAAACCTTCTGACATTTTCTCTGGAAAAAGAGGTTGCTTTCACAATAATAAAACATTCAGATGAACAGATTAGGCATCCTGTGAATACATTATTCAGTGGTATTACTATGCCATGTCCATCCCAGGCCTAAAGGCAGCCTCATCTAGTCATCATTTCCTGACACAGACCTCTTGAAAGAATGCTAATGACAATGCTTTGTTAACACTAGTCTTAATACCTTACTGCTCCACTACAGTGAGTGTCATTTTCCTGCCTAACCACTCTGTGACCCTGGTTTTTGCTATCCCACTATCACAGAATCACTGAGGTGGTCAGGAGACCCTCAGGAGATCATCTGGGCCAGCCCCCCTGGTCAGAGCAGGGTCACCTGGAACAGGCTCCTCAGGGCCTTGCTGTTCTCTCTTCCACTCATTATCTCCTCATTTTTTTAGTGAGGACGCTATGGAGGATGATTTTAAAAACCTTGCTAAGGTCAAAAAATCTACATAGACTGCTCCTCCCTTGTCCACCAAGCCACTCATTTCATCATAGAAGGTTATCAGGTTTGTCAGGCAGGATTTCCTGTTCAGAAATCCATGCTGACAACTTCCATTCACTTCCAGTCCTGTAAATGGTTCGCAGGGTTATATGATCATCTCCATTTGCACTTATGGATGAATTCCATCAGGTCCCATGGACTTCCATCTGTAAAATTTGTTTAAATGTTTTGTTTCTTGATCTCCTTCTATTGAAAGTAGTGTTTCATTTCTCCAGAATGTATCTTCTTTTTGCTTTTTTTTTCATGCACTCTGTAAAAAGATTCTTTTATAACAAAATTGGTACTGTAAATAAAAGCAAGGATGGACCTTCCTCATTTCTTTACTGGAATTTATTGTTTCTCCTCAGAAAAAATAAATTCCACCTGCATTCAGCCATTAGAAAATCCTAGACAGAAATGGAAGAGAGAACTGAACTGACATGAAGGAGCAACATGATTACAAAGCTTGCATCCTCTTTCATCTCTTTTGCAGCTTTTAGCTTTGCTGTTTTATACTTCTGTTGACTTAAATGTTCTTAAATAACTGCTTTATAATTTGGTCGAGGTCCACAGCCTTTGATGTAGTTCTTTTCTTGAAATTTCAATTTAGGGTACTGACACTCAGAAAAGATCCATTTATTTCAGTCTGCAATACACACACACACACACACACACACACACACACAC
>VZTT01076660.1:6294-24709 GCA_013400855.1 Buphagus erythrorhynchus | reverse complement strand
ATTATATTCTTTACACTAGCCAACTATATACAAACAATACCACAAAACTACCGTAAATGCAAAAATGTAAAAAATATACACAAACATGTACACAAATTGCCGTGTTTCCGTCTGAGCTACCTTACAGTTAAGAAATCCAGTACAAATGCATGATTGGTATTTATGTATTTGACTTGTAAGTATCTAATATTTAATTGTAAACAAGATTCAGCATGTAGAGCAACTTAAAACAGTTGTCAGAAGCTTAAATCATGAGGCTTGGAGACTGAAGAACTGTGCACACTAGGATCCAAACTGACATATATACCCACACATTTTCTGACTTACCTTGCAGGGGCATTTAGGGTACTTAGATTTAGAAGTATTCATCTAATCTAAACAAATTCTTGGATGTCATTGTTTTACAAAATGCATACATTTCAATATTTAAAGGAAAATCAGTATCACATTTGCAGGTGTAAGTTTCATGTTTGGTAAGAGTGTCTTCATAACCGTTGAAAAGCTTTTTGGTTCATTAAGAAACCTTTCTTGGCAACTCAGTTAAGGAACAATAATGAAAGCAAGCAATGGATGTTCACAATCAACCACTTAGTGAGCAAATAGAAGCAGACACGTCCCTTAAGCACAGATGAACTCACGGGAGATTATCCAGTGAGTCACTGACAATGCTGATCATTAGGCAAGTACATATAGGGTACACTGCACTGCTGAGAACCTGCAGGATTTAAGAGATAGTGGAAAGAAAATGGAAGCTGCCTTTGCATTGATGTGATGATTTGCTGCTCTCAGTCACTGCTAAGATCCTTAGCAAGAATGGTTGGTTTGTTTTACAAAAGATGGCTATCTTCTTTTCAGGTACTTCTGAGGCACTCATTGATGTACTATTTGAAACACCTGGACATTTAAGAAAACCCACGATGACAGTTCTGTCTATTAGGATGGTGCTGGGCTAAGTAATAGGAATAGCAGTAGTAGTGTTAGAGTATTTGGAGAGAATTAAAACATTGTCTATGCAAGTTTGCAGCCTCTACAAATATGAAAACTGCCCATATCTATAGCAACTGATTTCAGTGAAAAATTCAAGTACAAGAATATTTTAGCTAATCTTGTGCTAATGGGAAATCCAGTAATGTTATCCCTAAGCTTCCATTTCCAGGAAATACGTCCAGAGTCAAATCTCATTTTGTGTATTTTTTTAAGTGCTTGAAAACTTACAGTATTGAGCAGAGCATTTGATTAATCCCTCCTCATACATGATACTTCTTGATTTAAAACAAGCCGAGCCCTACAAGACACATTCTGCAAACTCATCTTAATGTAAAGACTGGTTTGATAAGTTTTGTGAATTATTAGTTTTTTTAAACATTTCAAACACTGCAACAATGCAAAACATACACCCAAAAATTAAAAAACCATTTACAAAATAAAATGTTGCAAAAAAATTATAATCAATTTCACTGAAAAGGCTCAATAAAGTGCAAGCAAGTAAATGAGAGGGTTTACATAGTGAAAAGGGAAGTTTAATAAATTTGTATAATCTGTATTGCTGACAATGAGAGACATGCTACAAAAATGTTTTACCTTGACATCATGCCCTCATATAAAAATATATTCTAATTGCCTTGCAGTACGATCAGATCTTGACAGAATTGAAAAAGAAAAGAACACTGAAATGCCACTTATTTTCAGCAGTGTCTGAAAGGCAGAAAATATGTAAATTAATGCTACTGCAGTGTACTCTAATTAAGTGGATGAACTGGATTAGCTACTTACTAGTACTAGCTAATTACTAGTATAGTAATTGCCAATGAAAAAGGTGCATTGCTACTTACTTGCATTGATCCACCACCACTTCTTGAGAAGGCATTCAGGAGGTGCCACATTGCAAACACGGAACTCATTCCTGTGCAAAATGCTCATGCTTTGAGCTCTCACTAAAGCAGAGCTCTCTAATTACTGAACAAAAGTATGCACTAGAGCAAATATTTTTACATCAGAGAATATCTTATGTTATTAAATCTGCAGGTATATTTCCTCTCAAGCATCTCCTCCTGCTTGCAGCAAGTCATTTAGCTGAAATAACCAGGTCTTCAAAGTATACTACAAATTCAATGATTCCAGTGAATTGAAATAAAACTTTTTAATATCACTTGTCACCCTACGCAGGAATCTGTATTTACCTGGTGCTTTGTTTTATGAAAAATAGTGAAGCAGATTGCAGATGTCTCCCCAACAAAGGGGACATTTTCACATCATTTTACTGTCCAGCCAGATTCTTTGGTGTTCAGGAATAGCTAGTATAGCATCAGCGTGAACAAGCAGCAATTTTTTTCCTTCATACACTCCTTGTCCCTTAAGGCCCATCAGCAAAGTTTTTGCTAGAGGCAGGTTAATTGAACAAAGAGAGTGAAAATATTTCCTCATCCCCTTAGGGACCCTTAGAGACTGAAGTCTGATCAATAGCATCTGATGTCCCCCTTTCAGGGGGGTTTTCCACATCGCATATGGGCAGGATTTCTACTTATGACTAGCACAGAACTATGACAAACTTACATATCAGCTAGTCATTTAATCTACTGAAATTCAAAATTAGTGTTTTTCTATTCAAAAGAATCTTTACATTTTATTCTCCAGTTTTTGCTAATACAAGACAAAAGAAGTTCATTATTGCACATCTATAGCCAAGACTTTTAACGGCCCCAAAATGGTGCAATGTCAGGTGCTTAGTAAAGCTCTGTGGAGACACATGTCACCTACCATATGGTAAACAACGTTAGTACCAACTTTGATTTTTGAAGTTTTGCTGTCCTTTTTTAAAAACCTCTTCCCATTCCCAGTTTCAATTAAAGGACCCCAAATACTCACTGTCAAATAACTGAAGACACAATCTAAATTAAGAATACCTTGTGAGAGCAGCAACTTTTCAACAGTATCAACTTTAAATAAAAGCAGATTAGTAAAATAAAGTCTGTATAGCCTTTTAACTATGAAATTATGAAATAATTTGTTTTGACTTACAATTTTTCATTCTTACAAAGAACTGTTGGCGACAATTATAATTAATTGTTTTCCTGACGAGTAGATATTTTTAGCATTGTAACTAGCGTAACAGTAGACAAAAAATGTTTTACATATGAGTTTAAATAAATTTAAGACACTTCTCTGTAGGATCATCATCAAATGATGCTCTTTTCAATAATCTGTGTAAGCTTCTAAATCACATAAAGGATAATGCACATTACATTTTATTCACACTATAAAAAAAGCACAATATACAGGCCGTATCCTTTAAAGTGCAACACAACAGAACATTTCTGCAACATTCAGGTTCTTCAAAAACCCACAAAAGTAGGTATTTAGTATTTAGGAACAAATTCTGTTTGTTGGTGTATTGACACTGAATCTAAACTCTGAATGGTTATCAAGCTTGTCCTTGCTGTAAGTGCCACGCTAAAAGCGATGCTTATAACCACTAAACATTATTATCTTATCTGCTTCCACATTAGACAGCTTCATGTCTCATGTCCACAATGAAAGCTTTTATCCTTCAGTCAGTCAAGAGCATCTGCAGAGCCGTTTACTGAAGACAGTTCTTTGACTATGCTCAGAAAAAAGTCCATTTAGGCTCACCATAAAGGCTACTGCTTCAGATGTCAAATCTACCAAGAAAAATATGGTAAATGGAACAGAGTAAGCATGTCTCTGAGTTGGCAGCGCATGCTTCACTATGTTTGGCACTATCTACCAAATGTATTGGTAACACACAGTATAAGCACGTACCAATTTGCTTTTCACTTCATAAATATTTTTGGTTGGATGTTTTGCTAGTAACAGTTGAAAAATCTCATTTGTTCCTGAGATGAGCATGACAAAACAAAGTGAGCTCCATCTAAAGCTGCCAACAGGACATTCTTCTGCATTTCCAGCCTTGCTACCTGCCTGCTGAGCCAGATTTACAATCTCAGTCCTCCCCAAGGCGCCACTTCTGAGACTCTTCTTGACGCACATCTGGCCTAATCTGGTTTCTCATTCCACCCAGAACATTTGAGGTTGCCTCTGTTGCAACAATGAAAGGTTTCACCACAGTTGGTGGGATTTGGCGGAGGACTCCTCCTACTGCTCCAGTGACTCCTCTGTTCTCATGCTCACGAGCAGCAGTTTCATAGATGGTTTGGGCTGTGTCCGTAATCCCCTTTAAGAAAATAAAGGAAATCAGTTACACTGAAAAAGAAAAAGCAACCACTTCTGCTTTTAAGGGAAATTTTAAACTGCTCCCCATTTTTCTTCTTCTTCTGATTTGTATTATAACTGTAGTAAAACAATACTGATATAAATATGATTTCGTTGTTCTAATGAGGCCTAAAATAACCCTCCTATGGACTTAGAGATGTAAATATTTCATGCAACTTCTGATAGCATATCTTGTGCATAAGGGAAGAAGTTTTGGGGTATTGTGAACTATTGAAAAAATTACAATATTCACTGGAAACTCAACCGACACCTTACTTCCTAGACACTACATAAGGTGCAACTAACAGAGTATAAAAATACAAAATATAATAAAAACACGTCAACATTCTAATTTATAATACACTGTCATGGTAGAGAAAGGTTCCATGTCTTTTAAATCCAGCATCATGCTTAAACTCTATGTCCCTCACAATTAACAATAACTGCAAAGGTGGTTGAGCAGAAAGGGAAGGGAAGGATGGATGACACAGCACAGGAAATCAAGTTTACTTGGCTCAGAATAATTGTTCACTATCCCAACTGCAGAGCAGACAACTCCTATTCACACTCATCTGCATGACATTTTAGGTTTTTTCCTGCTTTTTCCATTCAAGATTTCTGTTGGTATAAGATAACTGATGAAGACAATCTTGTTCAAAGATGGAATCTCCTTCTCCATTTGGTCAGTCTAAACCAACATCTGTTATTTTATTCACCATTTTAGGAAATAATTCTCAGCTTTGGTTCCCAACAATTGCTTCTGCACTCACCTCTTTCACAACACTGTACGCTTTGGCTACACCCTCCCGCAGGTCGACCGGCTGATGCGCCAAGCGGCGAGGGAACCGTTTGATCTTTTTTGCTTCAATGAAGGTAGGCCCAGGTGATACCATGTCATAAGCAGTTTCTGCAGCTGCCTGCACATCAGGAGCCAATGCAAAACATGTAAGTGTTACAGCACCTGGTCACAACTGTAAACTACTAATGGGGTGATGTCATTGAAATAAAAGAATTCTTATTCCACAAATAATTCATTTGCATCAGATTACAGTTTTGTACAAGAACTTCTGGAATGTGCAGCTCTAACTATACATTAATTCCATAATGTAAGAATGAAAGTTGCAGGTTTGGGTGGGGTTTTCTCCCCTCCTAATTGTTGTCTCTTCAAAGGCATCCTCTAAACTGCATAAAATGCTCAAGACAGAAACTGAACATTTGATCAATGGTCCTTCTTACAAACACACAAGCACACCTACAATCCCACTTGTGATTAATACCACTGGTTTTCTGACAATACATGTTCAATCTTAGGCACATATACTATTTTTGCAAGACTAGGTGGTAAAAATACAAAATTACAATGAAAATATACATTTTATATTAAGAAATATAAATTTCTTTACACTTTAATCCAAGATTGCCTTAGGGTTAAATCCAGGAAGCTTTACAGACTTTGTGTAGATCTACAGAAATAGTATTGGTTTGGGGTTTTTTGTTTGGTTAGTTTTGTGGGCTTTTTTTTTTTTGAATAAGCATAGATAAGCTGACGTTTTTAAAAAGTAAGAATCCACTACTGGATAACACACACGCACAAATAACTCATCTTTCTCAGTGATTTTTTTAGTGAAGTTGAACATTTTTGTATTAAATTGTACATTGTAATACATTAAAGACATTAAGAAACAAGCAGCAGCTTGGGTGTTCAGTAGTATTTTAACACAATTTTCTAACCACTGCATTTGATGCTGTAGTTCTCACCTCAAAGACTGCTGCAAACTTTGCCCAATCTCCACTCTCCTATTTATACAGCTGCTTTTACTTTTTTAACAGATGCTCCCAACCTTAAATCATAGCTTTAAGATACTAGCTTAAAACAGAGTACTTACTAGCCCCACCTCTCATTTTACATCTAACTTGAGGAGTAATACACTCTACCTGTATAGTCTGAACCATTCTGTTTGTTAGCTCCAGTGCTGCCATTGCAGTGGAAGTACCAAAAGAAGCTGCTCCTCTTTGAAAGCCTCTGACAATACGACCATCCTTGCGGTACTGCTCTATTGGCAACCACACCAGGTCTTTCAGACCTTGCACTGAAAATGAAGACACAACACCAGAGTCAGACAGATATGCAGAATGCCTTAAAAGGAAATGAAAACAAGAGTCAACATGGTTTGTGTTGGTTTTTTGGAGAGGGGAGAGGTGTTCGGCTTTTAAAGAAACAAACACATTCATATGTAGCAGAATAGAAGAAAGAATTAACTTACCTAACTGCACAAGTGAATGCATAGGCCCTACTCCTCCCAAAATTCCTGGTAGCTGGTTTTTCTTTATATCGTTAAGCCATTCACTGATGGCATAGGAGAACAATTTATCCACACCTAATAAACTAAAGTGAATATAATTATTATTTTTTTAAACAAACAATTCCTAATAAGATGAATGCATTCATTATTCACTGAAGTAAAAGATGTCATTTAAACAAAAGGAAAGCTTCTTCAAGTGTCATCTTTTGTTGCTGTTGGCTAAGCCAAGTATTTCAAATGTATATGCTTCATAAAACAAACTCAAAACTGTATAATCGCATCCAGTTCCATAGGAAGTGAACATGAAACTAAAGTGAAGAGTTTATCATCAAGAATAGCACATATATTAAATTCTGTTCTGAGT
Source organism: Buphagus erythrorhynchus (assembly GCA_013400855.1). NCBI lineage: Eukaryota > Metazoa > Chordata > Aves > Passeriformes > Sturnidae > Buphagus > Buphagus erythrorhynchus. Next base: position 17,812 of record VZTT01076660.1, on the reverse strand, counting down.
TAGTTGTTCTTGAATTACACATTTGAAAGAAACCTAGAATCAAGAAATATTTGTAAAGTCAAAAAGCATTTTGGATTTTAGAAGGGCATCTTAAGAGAAAATTTGCTTTGCATTTGCAGTGTTCAGTTATTCCCCATAAACTTGTCAAATTTGCAATAGCAGTGTTGATCTGTATTTTGAGGAAACTTACCCATGTCTGTAACAAAGCCTCTTCAGCTTTAGTTCTGAGCAGTTCAACTGAGCAAGCCCAATAAGAATCCCAGCTAATGTTCCCTGTAAGTGAAATATTTTGTTATCAAATACATTTACTCAACCTGTATAACCAGTGAGAAATAATTTCATCATCTCAACTCTTACTTACAAGTAATCTGTCTAAACATTTTTCCCCAGTTTCCCAAATGCAACTCATTTCAGTGCTATGAATCAGGTTACATGGAAACATGCAAAAAAGGAAACTTGGCTTAACCTGCTAGTCAAAGAAAGACACCTGGATACAAGAAGGCTTCTTCAAAAATAAGATATAACAAATTATGTAAACATAGTTCTGGCTTTAGTGTGTTCCAGGCATTCTAAAGCTACCATATTTCATGTTTCAATATCTGATAGCCGGGCAAATTCAAGAAGTTGCTGCTTTCCATATTTTCTTACTGATTTGCCATGACAAAGTACAAGTCTTGTGCAAATAGGAATTTTTGATGTCAGCTTCTAAACTCAGTGTGATAAAGAATGCATACTTTAACAAGAACCATGAGCATTTTTTTCATCTGTAATAGATTCTGCCATTGCCACTGAGGCCCATATGTTACTAGACTGCAAGGAAAGGAAACAAGGAGAACCATCTATATTTTTTTCTGGCATTAATGAGGAAAAAATAAAATAAAATGCACAATTCTGGTGTCAGACAGTGGTATCATACTTTGAGGGGCACTGCAGCTATACACTGATTTCAAGCCAATCATTGAGCTCATAAATGTCACATTCAAGGTCCATCCTGGGTTAATCATATGTGGGGGATCCACTCCCCAGTTTTCCAATTAAGAGTGAAACAAGGTTAAGCTTTACTGAAACTAAGCAGGAAGAAAAGGTGTTTTACATTTGTCATGATCACATCATTAATGAGTAGGGAGCATAAAAATATACCCCCATAAACGGGAAGCAAGGAGGAGAAAGCAAAACAAACAACATCAAATTTTTGTTCTATAGCATCAACATTATACACAAACCTGATCCATTGATACATGCTTGCCATGGTAATCAAGCCGTATTGGAACTTCTGATGTAAAGCGAAATTCCCTGGGACATACAAAAAAAATATTACAGTGAGAAACATGAAAAGGAAATAAAATTATCCTTCTGAAAGAAACTCATGGTTTCCCAATCTCCTGGAATAGGATGTCATACCCTTTTCTGTAAACCATAAATCTTTTAGTTACTAAGTTAGTACTTCAGAATAAATGTACAAAATATAGTGGCAAATTCAGCTTTTCTTCGTTTATTCACATCTATTTCAGGTTAGCATTTGTAATAAACTTAAAAGTCCTGCAAATGTGCTACTAATCCTTCAAGTGAGTATCTTTGTGTTAAAAAAAAACCAAACAAACAAGCAAATACCCACAAAATTATGGTTCTGTAGGCAAAATTTAGTTCTGCAAGTGGAACTTGATAAAAAATTCTGTTGGTAATATGTGTGGTGAAATAGAACCACAGCCATGCTATTACAATTTAACTTTGCACTGCTTACCACAGCACACATCTATTGTTAGAGCCACTTATGATCTGAATGCATATGAAAAAACTTCTGCATAAGCAGCTACAATTTTCAGAGTCACTTCCCATTCAGGGCTACATTAGAGCTTCTCTTGTGATATTTTCATTTCAAACTCTATTCCATTATATCCTCTTCCCTTATATACTCTCATCTCTGATTATATTAGATAATTTATAGTTAGACATAAGAGTACAAACACTACTCTTTTTATGCATTTGTAAAACACCTCATTAGAGGTTCTGTATGGGGCAGAGATTTAATTTTTATTTCCTTGTGCACAGTAGTGTGCAAAAGTTAATAAAAATCATTGGTGACTTTCCAGTGATAGAAATATATTTGCTTTCTACAAGCAGCCAATAAACAAACAAAAAAAATGCACCTTGCCCGAAGGTCTGAATAGTTTTATCACCTCACTTTCTTAAAACATTCAGCTAAGTGTCACTGGAAATTTTGTAACAAAAGTTTACCTGAAAAATACTGGCTGATCGCTGTAGGATGTAGTTTCTTGTGAGAAATTATCATCATCTCCATTAACCACATCCATAGAATCAATGCTGCCATTTTCATTTGTTTCCTTATGTGATGCAAAAGAAATGACTGGACTTGGTTCCTTAAGGCTGCTGACATGCCTGGGCAAACTACAAGTAACTTCAGCACCAGGAGACTTTTTAACTAAGAAAAGAAGTTATACACAGTAAAGTGACTCATTTTTCACAGTGATTACAGAGAGATTATATATACACAATTACTGCATCCTTAGTAAGCTCTAATGCTTATTAGTAGGAATTACTAGTAGGGCGATATTTAGATTCTCTTAGTTTTTGATAGAAGTTATTACATGCAGCTGAAATTGAGGTTAGTGCATCTGCATAAATAATGTATCTGGTTCTAATGGCAGTACTGCAAAGTGCTTCAGCACCTATGCATTTCAGCACGACATCTCAACAGAAAGAGGTAAAGTACAGCAGCTAAGAAATCCAAATACAGTTAATAGTGGAAATATGCTTTTCAATATATACTGCTTTTGCATCAGATGATGTAATTGATAAGAAGTACTGCTTCAACTGCATATATACATTATTTAATACCCCTTGCATAAAATATTATGTTTGTCTAATAGCTTGAAGTTCAGAGAACTTCAAGAAATCAATTTTATAAATAAGCAGAACAATGTATTAGTTTTATCTAATAACTCCCACTAGCATATACACAGCCCACTGTTTTTCCAGAAGCTCTTATTAAATATGCTCCAAATTTGGTTAAACCTTCTATAGAATTAAGATTCCAGGTGTTGAAGACTTCTGTTCATATTTCTAAAATAAAAAGCTTAAATACATAAGGCTTTTCAGTTCTAAAATATCAGTCATTAATGTTAGCACTCAAACCCCAACACAGGTTTTTATACATGCAAGAGTCACCTGTGAATTTATGGACATGTACACAAATTAAAGGACAAAGAAGCAGCACTTTTATGTTAGATTTTTATTAGAAATATACCTTCAGGATCTGGAGTAACTAAGAGTTCTACTTCTGTAGAAAGGCTAGTGAAAAAGTCCTTCAGGAAAAACAAGGCATCCTAAAGGCAAAAAGTAAAATACAATCAGGTTAAAATAGATACAGAGACCTAATTCTCTAAAAATATTATCTACTATTCCAGATCCATTTCTATACAGATATGAAAAAAAATTTCTTTTTGATCCTTTAACATATGCAGAAACCACATAGAAATCTAGGCCAGAAACCAGGAAGACCCTCTTAGCCATATAATAGGATTTCATTATCTATCTAGCTCTGTCTTAAAAATTCAAGGGTTATTTTCATAATTTCTACTCTCAATTTGGAGACTGTTCCAGAACATAGGTGTTTTAATGGCTATAAACGTTTCTCTGATTTGTAGTAAAAGGTATTTAAATATAATTTATATTCTTCTCTAGTACTGTCAAAGTCAATCAAATCATTACAAATCAGAGCTAAGCACTGCTTCATTAAACCTCATTAATATCTATAGTATTAATGTCTTAATAGTGTCATAAAGCTATGACATGCCAGCTTCTTTTTCAGACAGATACATCACACTGGTGCCTTATTCATCCTATCATTGATGACAACTGGACTTTCTTTTCCATTTTTACTTCCAGCTGGTAAGAATGACAGCTTAAGTAGTAATAACAAGTATTTCTAATGACTGCATGCAGCCATGTGCTTCCAAAAAAGCTGTGATTAATTTCATAGAAGTTATAAAGGTGACTTTTGTTCATGGTACAAAACATAGGACTTTTAAAAGTAACCACGAGGGAACATATTTCCTCCCTAGATGGCAGTATTTCCAGGCCATTTTTTGCTAGATGAAATTATTGCAAACTAGACAGAGCTCAGTTTTGCTAAGAGTGAAATGAAAACCTGGTCTCTAAAGTGTGTTGAAAAAAAGAAAAGGTATGGAAATCCTGATTATGCTCCTAAAAAACTCAAATGCCACTCTGAAGGTGACAATTAAGGAAGAAATGCCTCAACAAAGACTAATAACTGCACTTCACATTTGCCAGCACAAACATATATAGCTCTCACCGATTTAGAAAAAACCCAAATGTTTCTTGAATATATCAAAAACACTTTGCACAAAGACCTGCTAAAGAAAGTAAAACAATTTCTGCTCTTCCTGCCACTGCAGTTGATAGCAAGACAAAGCCTTCAGGTTATAGAAGCATTTCTCAAGTGTCAAGTGCCCTTGACCAAGATGTTGTGAACCACTTTTGGATTAATGATTAACCTTTTTCAATTAAAAACAATGAAGTAAATTCATGAGCAAACAAAACCAGATCATTCAAGAGTAAGCAGTTATTTTTAAAAGCCGTGATCCCAAATCCTTTGAGATTATTGGAAGTCTCAGGAGGAAAACTTACTGAGAAAACAATTTTGCCGAAAGATATTCTTAGTTTCTAAATTAAAAAAATCTAGTCTTTGTAACAGCAGGAGCAGAAGGCAAGTTCCAGCATGGATATAAATGAAACAACAGCGATCCAAGGATTAAATAAAAAAGGTATCACACCAAGAAAATGTAAAACATAAAATATGTATGATGGCTAAAAGTATCTGGTTAAAAGAAACCTCAAGTATTATTCAGTAAAAAAAAAATATTTTTTGCACTGGCACAACCAACCTGGTCAATATTGAGGCGAAGTGGCATTAGTGAAACACGTAAACAACATTCCTGTGGGGATCTGCCAGACTCTGGACGGACATGTAATGCTTTAACTGTTAACTGAAAAAAGCCAGCAAGATAAATAAAAGCACTAACATTCACAATTATTAAAGCTCAGAACACCAACTAGGAAAAATATTCACTGCAAAAATCTCTGTACTAGGATGATTCCACTTAGCAATTACAGTATTGAATAAAAACTTACTCTGAATGTTCTAAAAAAAATAAAGTTACAAGAAACCCACTGAAAAATTATTAAATCCTTTATAGAACCAATTAGACTACTGTATACCATAAAAATACAAATCTGCATGTGTAGTGACAAGTCTCATCACTGATACAAGCAGACATTTGCTCAAAACCAAATTGTGAAAGCTATCAAAGTAGTCCTGCACATCTATTTTTTTAACTAACAATCTCAAATCCATTAATATCTGACATGCTGACATTCAAACTGACTTTTGAATTAGTCTTAATATCCACAAAGAGTCAAGCAAATAACTATCAACAAATTAAACTACTTCAGCGTTCCACATACTCTTGTTTCTTCTTCTGCAAGATTAAGAAGTGCACATAGCCTGTATAATGATAATTCAACCACTGTAATTGTAAGAAATTAACACTTCATAACTATACCATGTTTGAATGTGCTTTTCTGGGCATCTCCTTACTGCAGTAGAGATAGAGAAATTTATTCATTTGTGATGTTGCTAAGCGATCTCTGATCTCCAGGTCTTGAACAATAAAAACTTGTCGTGACACTGGCTGCTCCAACAGACAGGATTCACCTTCTGCACCACCTGGAGGATACACCTCATGCTGAAATTTCACCTTTTAAAAAGGAAAGAAAACCAACAATCATTTTCACTGAAAAACACAATTTAACAGAATAGTTCTTTAAAAAATAAACAAAAATCAGGAAAGTATACCATACATAAGAACTTTTAAAGCTGTCTACTATTTTAAATTTACAGAAATACTATTAAGAATTCTGAACATCAGTCAGGTTTTTACATATCTGGCAGTAGAAATCTTCCAACTTCTAGCACCCGCTGCTCCCCAAATGCCAGAACGCTGCTGAACGCACACAGAGAGCGCGACAGCGGCCCCTGCCGGCCCCGCGCTCAGCTCCGAGGCAACACCGCCTGGGACACCTTCCATTCCCCTCCATCTCTTCAAGCATTACTATCCAGCCTTGTACCAAGTCAGGGGTCCAAGCAGGGGAAGAAACCTTTATACTGCTTCAGTGCTAACACCAACTCTCATTAAATATCTGGAAAATGAGAGATGGCTATAATTCTGCATAGGAAGTTTTCCAGGTGGAATATTAAATGCTTCTCTTTTTCCTCCTTTTTATTGCAATGTCATGTTTTTTTCTAGAAAAGGCTACCTTATGTATCACATACTTCTGGCAAGCTTGAAGTGCTAATGGGATGAATTTTAAGTTTTAGAAATGCACATTGACTACAAAAAGGCCTTTACTTTTATGTAGTGCCTTTCATGTTTATGGAAACACTTGAAAACATCTTACTTTTAAAAGATTCTGTTATTGATCCATTTAACATGAAATATGTTTAACTTCTTGCCAGTATTATTCACAGGATCAGAAAAAAGCATCTAGTTCCTATGTTAGAGCTAAGCACAGCCTTAAAAACAACAGTAAGATACTTATACCTGAAGGGTGCAAAATATGTTAGGGAAACACAGAAACAATACTCTGATATAACTAGATGTTATTTCATATCCAGTTATCAAACTGATACACTGAATATTCTCAACGATCTATGTCTTGCTTATTTTGTTAGAACACTTAATTTCATAACAAGCATATATATTCAGAATGGAACTGAAGAGAGAAAAACAGAAGAGCAGTTGCAAAACTTGGTTACAATAAAAAACTTCTAAGAATATTGTAATGGATATCTTCCATCTTTAGAAACAAGCTGAAGATGTTTCTTTAGCTTGTAAAGAAACAAGCAAGTAAATACTATGCTAATACTAACAGTTTTTGTTGAACAAATTCTACATTCATCACCATCAAAGTGATTGCTTAGATGTAGATATTGTTGATAGAAATAGTACTGAACTCTAATGGAAAGGTGTTACCAAAGGAGTATAACATGTAAAGACATCCACACACAGTCATGGCTGAAGCTGTTTCTGTTACTCACCTTGCTTAATTGTATTTCCATCAGGAAGTCTGGGTTTCTTCCTCTTCCTCCACATGCTGTACTCCGTCCATGCCTTGTTGGTGTATGAGAGGGAGAACTATGGGGACTTCTGGGGAAATAAAAAAGAAAAATACACTTTTGCAGATTAAAGTTCTCACTGTTAATCTAAAACTAAATGCACTGCAAGTAACTTCTTAGTATTTTAATTATATTTGTAAAAAATTTAAATTATGTTAACCAAATTTCTTTTTGTTCGAGTAATACATGCCTAAGCAGAATGCCAGGTACATGTATCCCACCAAATAAAACACTTAATTTTGGCTGTAATAATTTTATTCTCTAGCTCACATGACATACTGTAAATTTGACTCTTACGGTCTTTAAGTCCTGATATCTTTAGGAAAATCCGACTACTAATATTACCCTAAAATAAAATCTATCCCTCCATTCCCCTCCAAAAACCAACAGAATCAAACCCAGCTTGTCCAGGTTAAGACACAGGAAAAATACAACCTGAAGTGTTGAGTTAAAGTGAGCAAGAATCTAGATCATCTTTAAGATCGCTTCCAACCCAAACCATTCTGTGACTGATTCCTTGTGAGAAGGGAGTCAAGAAACAAGCAAGGGAGACTTGAGATTGAACATTATATTCTTTTGATTTGAAGTAATCTTAAAGTATTTCTAAATTTTCTAATCCACATAATTAAATCGAACACTTACATGAAACTTTTAGCTGGAGAAGTTGGTGGTGCAGTTCCAAAATCCCTTCCACCATAAAGATGCCAAATAAGAGATATTTCCTTTACAACATAGCGTACCAGAGGAACAGGAAAATGAAGGGGAGCTTTGCTTGTATCTGTTTTTTTTACAGGTTGACTGAAATGATTTTCCTTTATGATAATTGCATCATCAACCATTATTTTTATAACTGGCTCTTCCTCTTTTTCCTAAATAAAAAAAAGCATATAGCATTGAGAAGGTGAAATCCGCTTTCTTTATTAAGATGTCTAATTCCTTTCTATGAAAAGGAAAACTTTTCCCTACTGTCTTCTAGAGCTTATACAACACATATGATCAGTTTAGAAATGTTTCTTATAAAGTACAGACAAAAGCATATGAAAAAAAGTAGAAGCTGTGAAGTAGTTAAAAACAACAATAAAAAAAAAAACGTAAACCAAACCAAAAAACTCCCCCACCCAAACTATAAACAAAGTACTAGCTGGAAGCAAACAGAAAACAAAAGAAGAGCCCAGGCTACCCTATTAGCACTTTTGGAAACAAACAAGCTCAACTATAACTGGGAAAATGCAGCTTCTAATCAGGAAGATTAGAAGACCCAGGAACTGCTTCTGTATATTAAGAAGAATACCAACAGACAACATACAGAGGACAGACTTTGGTGTAAAGTGACACACAAGCTTTTCTCTGAGGTTCGGCAAGGATGTTAGGTCCTTAGAAACATTGAGAGTTTTGATTACGAGAGAAATTAACAAAAGATTAGAAGACAAGCAAAGCTGCTGTTTTGATAAACGCTGGTTTTGGCTTAACGCTTTTTTTCTTAACTATGCCATTATTGTAAGTCAGCATGATAATGATTAAACATGACTAAAATGCAGGAAAACTGCCAATACAATCTGACATTCATCAGATAAGAATCATTACATAGTGCTGAGATACAGAAAAATCATATCTATTTGAAAATACCTGTGCTCATTCCTAACAGTAACAATGCATTAATTCCTTTCAAACAGAAAAGCATCACTAAGCAATCACAGAAATCTATATCTTATTTGTCCAGGTTTTACATAGGCTTTTCTCTAATTCAGTTTATATATGGATTTTTTTAGTAATTTTCGAAGGATCTTACAGCAACAGCAACTTTAGGAGCAAAAAGAATGCAGAAATCATCGCTTTCTGCCGGAACATCTCCCATGGCCTCGCTTAACAGGTGATGAGTAAATGAAGCATAAGTGGGACTTGGCTCTTGTGAGGCATTTCCACTTTCATCTGGAAACAGGAAGAGATCTGAGCAAGATGGTTCCTGAGTTTGAGATTTGTCATCCAAAACTCCTGGGAGTTAAAGGAGGGTGAAGAAGAAACATGTTTCAGTGTAAAAATCCTTACAAAATACAAAAATTATGTAAACTAATGTTTGTTACTTCAATTGTATCAAGGAAATTTGCTTATTTTATTTTGAATCAATTCCTGCTATAAATAATAAACAATTCTCAGGTTTCTCATCCTGGCAGTAAGACCACAGCATTGAAAACTTTCAGTACTACAGTGACTGCTCACCTTTCACCACAGAAAAGAAGACCAGACAGCGTGGAAATAGTAATGGAATAGAAATCCACTTACACTACAAAATCCTTAACAAATTTAAAGCTGAATTACATTCCAGCCATGATACAGGAGCCATAATCCTGTGATAAAGTTAACTTCTTTTTCTATCTGCTAATTGAAAAAAATCTTTCTAGCTAAAAGTTCTTCCTGTGACTTGGAACTGTACCATCTTCCTGGACCTCCTTCATACACAAAAGAGTGGTCTTTGATTCCTCCACACTAACTTATACTCCTATAGAATTTGGGGTCTTGACAGAGTCCCAGAGACAGATTTCTTCCCTACTGCTTTCAGCACCTCAGTAATGGGTATTTGACTAGAATCTCAAAGTACTTCCACATTACTACTATTAAAAGCAAGAATCTGTTCCACAGTTTGAAGATTTGAGACATCCTAAGTACCTGCTCCCATTCTTATTGCAGCATCTCTACATACATAAAATTTTCAATCCCACTTTCTTTCCAGAAAAGTTGTACTTTATATGTAGTTAGGCCTTCAGAGGATTCTCACCATTAGACTCTTGCTTCATGGCAGAAGCAGTCTGTTGAGTCTCAATTTCTTCCATTGCGTCACTCATCAAATCCCGTAAAATCTGCTGCTCTGATTCAGCAAGGCCTGGTCCGTGGGAAGATGGTTGGCTAAAGGTCTCTACCTGTGGGAGAGGAATTATACATAGTTACATCTCAAAACAACAAATGTCAAAAAAAAATTGCTAGAACAGCTTGATTCACAGCTCTTAAACTGTGAGAAAAACATCTTAACTTGTTAAATAGTCAAGTGATCTGAAACACCAAGCTGGATGCTTCATAAAGTAGGTTAGAACATTATAGTTCAGGGTATTTAAACCATCAGAGTACCTGGACAGCTCATATATGTCCTGGAATTTTCTTCTTTAGGTAAGAATAAAGTACGAAATAAAGTACAAGAGGTAAAGAGCGTAATGTTTTAAAATATTTAGTGACCAAAGCAGAAAAAAAAAATTCTTTAAACTCTGAAATATATTTTAAATTAGATACAATTTGTTACTTTCTTTGCAGAAAATCTCATTATTTGTAAATAGAACAGGGATTAAAATTAAAATATATTTCCAAGATGCAGAAAGTTAAGTTGCTATCATTTTGCCATTCTATACCTTCATTTTTGGCTTGCTAACTCCACGTTTAACTTCTGTCTTAGCAGGTGGATGTAAATCACCATAACTTGCAATATATTGTATGAGATTCATTAGTGCAGCACACGAATCAGAGCAGGTACGAATATGGATTACATCACTGGAACAGTGCAGCTCAAAACGTGGTTTAGTCTAGATAGCAACAATGAAAACACAAGAATAAACTTCAAATTATCCTAAAGTTCCATAAAAAGGGCACATACACAGTTGTTTTTAAATTATTTTACTTAATTCGTCAAAAAAGGAGTTAAAAAAATACAAGTAAACTGAAAAACCTTCTTTAAGTATAATAAAGTCATTTTCAAATCACAATCTCTCATGAAGATTTTAAATTTTGTTTGTGATTAAATACTTACTCTTTCTCCCTCAGAATCAGATTTTACTGCTGTAATGGTTAGTTCCAGCAGTCCCATATCCATAACACGAACATAATCTGAAATATGATAATTTTAAAAATTACTAAGAAAATAACAAAACCCTATATACCTACAGTTATGAAATCATTAAAACTAGCATGAGCTATAAAGGAATCAAAACCTTTTATATCTCTGCATTTCCTTCTTTTATGAGGACTACTTTCAGAGTTCAAGTTCCAGCTACTCAAATCAAGAACTTGAATCTTTTCAGTCCAATGTATCACTCCCACTACCACCATCTGTGTGCAGTGTAATCTTTTAAGATATTTATCTTCATCCCATCTGTGCGAGTTAGAGAAACCAAGGCACTCAGAAGCTGAATGACTAAACATTCTATCAGTTTTTCAACTGAAGTGAGAGAGAACACATGTTCATATTGTACTAATCTTTCAGTGCCATGAATAACTTATTTGTCCTCTTTTGTTGTTTAAACTAAACAGGCATACCTTTAC
>VZTT01076659.1:15073-60162 GCA_013400855.1 Buphagus erythrorhynchus | reverse complement strand
GAGCTTGCAGTGGGAATTGGGACTGGAGCAGGGACTAAGGCAAGACGGACATCAAAGAGGCAAGAAAGAGGGTGAAGCTGAACTAAGAGGATTTGCTGGGGGCTGTGCCAGGAAGCCCCTGGAGCAGCCATATGGCTGCAGGCAGTGCCGGGCACCACCAGCCTCCATCACCCTGTGAGCATCCAAGCAGCTCCTCCTCAGCAGCAGGGCAGTGGCTGCTGGGGTGGCCCTGGGCTCCCTGCCCGCCTTCTCTACGCTCTGCAGCTGCTCGCCCGTGGCCACCGAGCTCACCAGGGTGTGAGGAAAGGGCAGAGAGGGCTCGGGAGTGGTGGGTAAGTGATGCTGAGAGTGGGGCTGGAGCAGCCCAGCAGAGCTCTGCACTCCCCAGTCCTCCCCAGCAGCCTCCATGGGCACAGCAGAGGGCATTAGGCTGTGCTGCGGTAATCAAGTGTGGATAGTGAATGTATCTCCTGGATATTTAAATGTGAACCAGTTTAACTGAGGTTTAATTAAAGCTGTTGTGAATCGGCTTAAAACTGTGCTTCTTCAGTTCTCTGGGAAGATTTTAGCTGCAGAGGTGGGATGCTATCTCTCAGAGGCAGGAGGGTTTGAGCTGCTTAATTGTTAGAGGCGTGTGAAAACCTAACTATGCTGACCCAAATGCAGCTCTCAGAAAGGGCTCAACTCATTGTCCTTGGAAATCACTGAGTCCATTTGCACTGGGAATGGACTGGAGACATTCAGCCCTTCCCCTCTCAGGCCCAAAGACAAGGTACACTTTCTTTCTCTATTCTTGCCACTATAAATAGGTTTGTGTATCCTAAAAAAAACCAACCCTACCAAAATACTCAGCTGCACCAATAAAAGGGAAAGGGTAAGAAAAAGACCAAACAACACCAATCAGCTCCCTTACTAAACAATTGGAAAGCACTTAGTGATAAGAAGGCATATTAAAAAAAAATAATAATGAATGGATCACAGTAGCACAGAGCCCTAATGTAAATTTGGTGTGACTCCAGCATCTGACTTGCCTTTTGCACTTCAAAAATGATTGAGCATTTAAAGAGAATGATGCTTTTCTATTAATCATTTATAGTATCAATAAGAGTCTTTTTTTTATACACTGAGCTTTATGGATGTTCAATTATATTAAAACATTGCAAATAATTTGCTTCTAGCTAAGGAGAAAGATTTTCAGAGAAGTTTCTCCTAACATCAAAAGTGAAAAGTCATTTCCACAGAGGAAATACATTAACCTGCTACCAGTTAAGAGAGTATAGTATTCTCAGAAGATCCTTGAAAATTCCAAGTACTATCAGATGATAAATTATTATATTGTAGTATGGTCTTTGTGCACAGTTGATTGCATTACTTGTATACTTAATAAGAATTGAAAAGAACAAGAATGACACAGGACACTTCTAAAATGGCAGGGAGCAATAATCAAACACTTTTATCCACCTTCATTTCACACTGGTGACATGTTTTTCTCTTTCTTTGAAAGAGAGAGTACTATAACATGCCACTACAATTCTCTGTCCAGTGTGTTGCTCTTTACTGGGGGTTTCCTGCTATAAGCCTTAGCTGGACAATCAGACTACCAGGCTAAATTACAGAGGCAGGGCTACAAAGTGTAGTTATTTTTATACCACAACTGTAACACCAGGGTCAAGCAGAACCCTGGTTGTGTAAGACAGTGCTATCAAAGATGTAGAAAGCTGCACTTGCCAGTAATTTACATGAGCACATTTCCAAGTGAGAAGTACAGATCTAGACAGTGTATAAACCATAGCCTGAACGCCTACATTTGCATTTAAGCATCTTAATGCACAGTTAAATTAAAGTACCAAAAATCAAAGTTGTAATGCAAGAATAACAGCTGACTTAACTCAGAGCTCAGCCAGACTCTGCAAAACCTGAGCCAAAGACCAAGCAGAGTAGTGAGGCTCCAGGTTTAGGTTGAGGATGCTGGAGAGGGCAGCTGGATGCACTGGGGCCAGCCCCAGGGCTAGTAAGGAGATGATTCCCAAAACCGTGGTTCCTTGCTGCTCCCATTCCCTGGGTCTGGAGACACCTGAAGAACAGCAATGAGATTACTCTCATACAGAGTCAGGGAAATATGGGGTTGGAGCTGTCACATGGAGCCAGAAGAGGATTTCCCTTTCCCATAGGTCTCATGAGGACTGCAGGAGAAGAGAAATCTTCTAATTCCAACTCCTCAGACCTCTCCAAGAGGAGAGGAGCACGTCCTGGGGAAGCAGTCATGGGAAGAGAACTGTGGACAGCATGGAGGGCAATGCCAAGTGCATCCTTCCTAGCAAGGCACAATGTACCCAAGTTACACACAATGCCTCCAGGAGCTCCCAGGCCATGTTTGATACACCTCACACTCAGCAATTTTGGATCTTCACCCCACACTGATACTATCTGTAGTAACAAGGGCAAAGAATAGGTTGGTCTCACATATAAAAAAGATTGGATATTAGTGAATTGTAGAAAGTACTGACCTCGCATATATCGCAACATTTTTTCTCTTAATGTGTGCAAAGACATCACTATTAGAGATATACAGGCTCCATACTGTAGACAGTAATTGTCAAAAAGGTTTTCTTTCCTGTCCCTGTGCTCATTTAAGCAGTTTTCTGTAAAATTCAACTGGGAATTTCCTAAATATACTAAAACTACCAGTTTAATCCCTTCTAGCTTTATCTGCATTTCTAAGTCTCTGAATGATTTAATTAGTAATTACAGCTTATGTGAATTACAGTCATATCAAGACAAAAATATTTTTAGCAGAATTTTAAAAAAATTTTGCAAACCTTCACTTTCCCCCAGTCCCTGTTCAGCTGGACAAATGGGAGCTCATGTGTTTGTGAAACAGTTTTGATTTTGAGCACATGTCTTGAGTTTTTGCACCAGGGAACTGCAGACTTTTGAAACTCCTTCTGTGGCTCCTCTGGAACACAAAGTGTGTTGTGGATCACAGTTATCAAAATGGAAATGGTTATGCAGGGCCAGGAGTTGGATTTGATGATCTTTGTGGGCCCCTTCCAACTCAGCTTATTCTTTGGCTCTGATTCTGTGATTTTTTGTTTGTTTGTTTGTTTTCCATAAATATGGACATTACTTTATTGAAACCTGGGGCGGACAGTAATCTCTTCTGACACCTTGTAAAGCAGAAGGAGCTGGTGCATGCTGGGGCTGGTCCATGTGGGTGGATACAGCCCCACACTCCAGAGAGCAGCTGGGCTAAGGAATGGAGAACAGTTTAAAAAGCAGCAAGAGGTGAGGACAGAAAAATTTTAAGACCATGGCATACGGAAAATACAGCATTAAGACCTCGTCTTCTAACATATGACACAGACCAGTGCAGCTGGGAAGTACCTTGGGCTGCTGCAGCACAAGCTGACACAGAGGCTAACACGTGTGGAAGCAATGCCCAGGAGCAGATCCCAGGCACTAGCAGATCCCAGTGCTGGCATTTCTGTGATGGTGTCAGAGTATCAGCTGCACTGAAAAGCAAGTTGCTGAAAAGCAAAGCTGGAGACATGGCTGGAGTGCAGGCAATACTGGCTGACAGAGCAGCCAGCAGTCCAACACCTTGTTTTGAAGGCAGGAACAGCCTTGAGTGCTGAAACAGAAAGTCAGCTCCTAACCTGGAGCTGTGTCACCAGAACTGACCCAGGTGGGACCTGGTGGGGCAGACAAGGAGTGAATGACCAAAGATGGTCACACAGGAACCTCCTGGCTGCAGATGCTGGCCATCCTCTGCTGCTTTCCAGACACAGGAGGCACCTGCTGCATGGCTGGGGGAGAGGACCCTTCAGGCTACTTTGTCCTGTGGGAAGGGACTGAGACCCTTGCTCCACATTCATTTCCATACACGGCTGAAAACCAAGGAAATTAAATATCCCTGAACTTGCAGGCAGTGTTGCATAGAGACAAGAGGAAGGAAAAAACACGTATGCCTTTCTCTTTTGTCCTTTCCAGGCAAGGGCAAACAAATCTGGCCAAGATAGTATTTTTATAGCTAAAAAACTTGAGAAATAAACCTACTTTTGCATGAACTGAGACTATTTGAGCTCTCTAACACACAAAAGGTTACTGGGTTTGCCTGCCATGAGCCAAATTCCAGCTGGTTGGCGTCCTTTTTGCCATGTCTGATCACAAAGGCATCATTACTGGTGTGAGTTCAACTCAAGAGTCACTTATCTTCTGGCCCTTCCAGATCTTGATCACATAGCTTCCTCTTACTGTGAAAGGGCAACACCCTCAAGAAAGGAATGTGGCAGTGTGGGAATTGGCTGAACTTCACAAGAAGTCCCAGGCAAAACCCCTTAATCTGATTTCTGTTTCTGATCACTTATTTCCAGCCATTTCTCAGCTGTGTCCTTTAAAAATTCCTTGAGGGAAATATATACCCCATGGAATTGGAGTTATCCTTAGTATCCTTCAAAAGTTGACTGTTACACGGGTGATTTTTTTCTCTTCTTTTCTTCCCATGCATGCAGAGGAGAGACATTATGTTCAACAATACTTTCAAACAAACACTTCATATTCTTGTCCTCAAAAGCAGCACACACATTCAGTTCCTTATTGCTTTGAGACAATAAAGAAAAAGCAGGAAAGGACAAGGCTTTTTGAGGACCATCTCTCGGAGCAGAGGATAAAACATAGTGCCCAAAATGGGCCAGTTATAAAAAAGAAACAAGAGCAAGGAAAAAACAGGAGTGACAAACAAAGGGCAGGGGAGAACAGGGTGATATGCAACAGAAGTCTGACTAGACTTCTTGCTGGGCCTGATGAAAGGCATACAAAACAGAGAGACTGGAAAGCCAAAGGAGAGGCTAAAACATCCACTCTGCAGTGCTGTATCCCAAGATGTGCCCCGGTGCCTGAGGCCACTCAAAGCAGAGGAGCCAGGATGTCTGCAGCCCGAGCCAGCACACACACTCATGGAGAAGCCACCAGCACCACCATGTCCACACTGCAGAGGCAGCCACACCAGAACTCTCTGGTGCTGAAAGGGGCATCAAGGCCCCTCTGAAAAGAAACAGCTCATGTGTGACACACAGAGATCCACTGGTTTGTGCATCTCCCTTGCTTATGGGGACCATTGATTCCATGGACATGTGTGGTTTGAGTAACTGTAGAAGTCAGAGAGTCAAGCTGATATGTCTGTGACAGACCAGTTCATTTGAAAAAGAAACAAAAAACAGAACCGGGAGTTTTTCTAAGTGGCAAAAACTTGGAGAAACTACAAGGGATTCACAAGAGTTCAGTGAAAAATGAACCCTCAAACCCAAGAGCTGCCAGCTGACAGGAGCAGCCTGGAATTCTTTGTCTCAATTAGTTAAATTTGTGATTTCACTTCCTCCAGGGTGGGGTTTTTTTGTATGTTTACAAATAAATTCCTTAAATCCTTAAATCTTGACACAACAGATGAATGTCAAGACTCTCAATTTACATTGCTTTTCCTTTCACCAGTTTTGTGAGAGAATACAGGCACATCATTTTAGTAATTAGGTTTCTGTTTCTCCAGCTATTCAACAGATTAGTAACATGATGAAATAATGTTTTAATATTAATTTAGATTCCTTAAATTTATGATGCTGTGCAAGTGGAAAATAATTAGCACGACACCTCCTAGTATCTACAGAACTTACTGCAATTGTGCTTGTAAAAGGTCATTAGTGTTTCTTCAATATAAAATTTGTCAATTAATGTGCCAAGACCTTTTTTCTTGCTGTTATTGTTTTTATCTATGTGAGAGTTGTAAGAGGCTGTGGCAGTTTCTTGCTTTCCAAGTACAGAAATTCAGTCTGTTCCAGCAGAATTTTGATATTTCTGTTAGTTGGTGTAAGGCTGTGCCTATTTGCCCTTGATTTCTTGTTTAATTAGGTCTACAATATTCCATAATTAATCTCTTAAACAAGATCTGAAATGGAGATTAGCTCTTGTTAGAATTCTCAGCTTAGTCATCTCTTTTTGCTACATGAAAAAGCCAATGCATTAATCTCAGACACTGTTAACTCTTCATGCTGTTGCTCTGGTCCAAATATTCCAACACTTCCAGCCAATATGTACAAAAAAAGAGAGAAAAGCAAGCATTCTGAGATGAGTTGGATTTTCCCTCTAGCCAGGCTCCCACCTATAAAATTTCTTCCACCAGCAGGTCTCCTGCCTGCCGTTCACTCCCACTGATGCAAAAGTAAAACCAGCCTGCATGACTGCTCTTGTGCAAAGTTTCCCTCTTTCCACCCCAGCTCCCAGCCTGAATGTGCTTTGTCTGGGCTGCTGCTTTGATGTTGCATCAGGCAGTTTTGGAACAATAACTTGAAGACAGCATTAAAGCCAGCCAAGGGTAAAACATCCAGCCACTACTGTGCAATTGTGCAGGTAAAATGCTGTGGCTTTGCAGGAAACCTGGAGATGGGCACAGATGTCCCCAAATTTGAGATCAGGGGTTGACTGGCTGCCTCTCACAAGAAGCTCCACAAAAGCCAGCCTAGAGCAAAGCTCCCTCCTCCCATTTTGAACTGGTCACTACTTTGAGTGTAAACAGGATGGACACAGCCTTGCCAGAACTGTTGTCCTGTGTTGGTTTTGAACAATGGAGGATTGAGAGGGGGAAAAATAAGTTGTTTGTGTGTGTGTGTGTGTACATCTGTCAATAAGGGAGCTTAAGCTGGGGATGAGAGATGAGTGCTGGAGAGGTACTTAGAGAGATTAAGTGCAGCAGATTTATAGGTGAAATCTGGTTAGTGTTGATGCAAAAGGTTGTGGGGGAGATTTTCAAAAGCACGTGTGGGAGGAGACTGCTTGCATACTATTGATTTTCTATTTTGGTGCCTAGCTCTCATCACTGTATGACAGTCTTGTGAGGCACCAGAGCTTCTGGAGACACTGGAAGAGGTCTGTGAAGCAAGCAGGTGATGAGTCAACACTGACACCATCACCCACTGCAGAAAGGGAGGGAGGAAACCACGTGGAAGAGGCCCCCTCCTCCCATATTGCAAAGTGAAAGCAGTGCTATGGTCCTATTCCCCCTGTTTTCCAAAAAACTGGTGGCACAGCAGAGGTCAGAGAGCAGGAGCACGATACACAGCACACATTCATGAGCTGTGGGCATGTCTCCAGCTTTGTGAGCAGGAGTCATGGCTGCACAGAGGGAACTGCAGCCCTTGAGCCACTTTCCCTGTAATTAACCCATCCTCATGTGGAGACAACCCCTTCTGGTTCGTCCAGACCTGAGTGATGGCATCCGAGCACCAGAGATAAGATTGCAGCCGGTGCCCACACACAGGGAGCAGGGAGAGGAGGATGTGAAAACAGGAATGGGCTTAGCAAAGCTCTGAATCAGGGGCACTACAGCTCTTCACTCGCTGTCAGGAAACAGCAGCTGCTGCTCCACCACGTGCACTTTGTTTTTCCTCTGAAGGCAGAAAATAAAGTAGGTCACTATTCTATTTTCCAGAAGCCGAGATTAAGGATATTAGGAAAGGGCACAGCATAGCATAAGCTGCTGTTGAAAACACCAGAGATTTGAGCTGCATGTGTTTATATATGACATGAATGAGAAACTCGTTTGTTGACATGAAAAACAGAGATCATGTGTAGATACTACATAAAGAAGAGGTGTAAGGTGCATTAATTAGAGGCTATTAGGGCAAAAATGTACGGTTTCTGGCTCTTGAAAAAAACAGGAGACAAAGTAGAAAAAATATTAGCTGTCACATAAATTGAAGAGTGATAGTCAAGTACATGTTTATTTTCCTTAAGAAGGCTCAGTTTTTGTAGGCATGCTGTGTTTTACAGACTCTCCAAACCACTGTGGGTAACCAACAGTGTTTAAGATGATTAAACTGGTGCTGGGAGGAGCAGGACATCAGCCATAGGACCATAGCTGTAAATCCTAATGGCTATCCATTAGGAACAAGCATTGCCACACATGAAGAATTTGGATGTTTTTCCATTAAATCTTACACTCTGAGACAATAATTGTTCACACTCCCACTTCAGGCATGTTCCATTCAGCAAGAAACAGGGAACATGATATGTAAGACAAGTCCAATTACAAACAATTGGCAAATTCTAGGAAAGTGAGAGAACAAAAAAACTTTTTTTTTGCTTTTTAATTGAGAAAAATAATGAAGACATTCAGTGAAGAACTACAGGAGCTCATCCACAAAAATATAATGCAACAAGAATTTGTATACAATTCTCACAACTGTGAATTATACATATAATATATGTATATTAGTGAGGTGTGCAGTTTGAAATTTTGAAATTCTCTCTGCCACAGACCCCTCTCTCTCTGCCCACACAGATGTGTCCTTACACAAGCAAGGAGGCAGTAGTCCTTGTTAAAAGCAGTGAAAGTTTTAAGAAACACCCCCTCCAGCCCAGCATGTCACTACTGGGACCTCTCCTGAGCAAGTAGGTCACAGAGGAACTGAGGTTTTTGCAAGTGGTCAAAAGGCAGCAAGACTTCAACACTCACTTCTATCTGTGATAAAGCAAGAATTTTAAGGTTAGACATTATTATAATGTATATTGCCTTGGAAACAGACAACATCTGAAAGGAAGGGAGAGCAGCGATTTATCCATAAATCATTATATGAGATTAGCTCAGTTGTTTAGAGCAGGGGGCTAACAATGCCAGGGCTGTGGATTTGATCACTGTATGGGCCATTCACTTCAGAGCTGGTTTTGATGGTCCTTGTAGGTTCCTTCCAACTCAGAATATTCTGTGATTTCTTCCTAGTTTTTTTATTTTTTTTTAATTTATTTATTTCTAAATCCCCTTTCTTTCACTGTATGAAGACGGGCTCCTGAAAAACTCTAGCAATGAATATCTAAGCCTGCATCCCCTGTGTATGTTTCTGCCTAAACCTTTCTAGTACAGATAAAGGTTTGTTTGCCATATAAACCAGGTCTTTCACAGTGTCCAGGACTCAGCCCCATTCCCCAAAGCTGAGAGCCCCCTTGGCCTTTCCCACAAACAGGCAGGGAGTCCCAGGCCATGGCAGCAGTGACAGGGTGGGGATGTCCCCGCAGGAAAAGCAAAGGCGGAATTACTGAGCTGGTCAGTCAAGGCACGTGTCGGTCCAAGCCACAGCCTGGACATGGAGTTTGTGCTGCCCTCTGTGTCACAGCAGAAGATCCTGCAGCTGGTCTAGCCCCTGGGGATCCACTAGTGCCACACTTATCCTACAGAGGGGAACAAAAATTATTTCAGACACAATTCATCCTTCCCAGTTAGGCAAGAGAAACCCGGAGTTCGAGGTCTAACACAGGATACGTGGATGGCTACCTGGAAACATCTTTCTCTCCATTGTCTACAAGGGAGTCCAGAGGAGTTTCTAGTGCTGTCACCTAACACCTGGACATGAGCACTCAGCCACAGACCCTGCAGCCTTGTCCAGCTCCTCCGTGCCCCCAGCAGGGATAACTAAAGCCATGCTGACAGGTGAGGGAAGGACAGCCCACAAGGAGGAGCTGGCAGCTCTCATGAGCAGGGCAGTCAGAATTCAGAGGTTTGGACCTGCTTCACCAAAGGCAAAGAAATCTGGATCCTTGATGTTATTTACCTGATTCTGAACAGCTTTATGGAAATATTTTTGTTATTCACATCTTCATTAACTATTGCTTAATTCTGTACTTCCCAGTTTCTCAAGGCCTCTATGTAACAATTTCAATTCTTCTCTTTACAGAGGAAAGCTAAAGCATTCAAACAAGTCACTCCAGACTTTCATTTTGCATGTTGTTCTTAAGTTGTTCTTATTCTTGCTCAGTTTTGCCTCACAAGCTAATGGAAAAGAAAGATTTACTGTCTTCATTTTCACTGGTACTTATCTTCAGCACCTTTTCTTGCCCAATAGATCTGTTGCAACTGGTAATAAGGGGAATTGCTGTTGTCTGAGTTCTGCAGAGCTTACTTTTTCTCCTTTACAAGCTTTTATGACATTATGTAAATACCAGCCATCTTAGATTAAGAACAGCACTTTAGCATAAAATATTCAGACTCTGCCGACACTGGGGACCTTCCCATGGCAGCTTAATGCTGTTGTTCCAGTCATCTAGATATAATATTGCCATTCTGCAATTTGATAGAAGTTTTAAGCATTTTGGGAGGAATTGTTATTCAGTGTGATTTTACTGGATTCATAGATTAATTGTAGATATTTTCCAGATAACACTATTAGAAAATAGAATTATCTGTAGATCCAGCCTCAGGCCCCTCAGTGAAATTGGTCCATATAAATAGGATAAGGCTAAATCTTTGACCTGAATAGATTGCAATCTAAGCAAACCAAAGGGAGAACTGATGAAAAGAGGATATTATCATAGTTTTCCACAGGCAAACAGGAGTAACGCTGAGATTAAATTACTTATCTGAGGTCAGAGATAGCCTGCAGCAGACCCTGCCATTCAATTCACATCTCTTAGAGTTCCACATTTTGCTATGAAGCCATCTTCCTACTCTCATCTACTCATACGAGATAATTTAAAAAGCTGGAGAATTAAATCTTGGCTTATTACTGTCTGGAAATTATTACAATGTCTCTAAGAGAAATAAAATATCTTTCTTTGCATCACGTATCTGTTAGTAATTAGGTATTTTTCCAGAGAGCAAAGATTAAAAAAGAAGTTTTTTGCTTGTTCCACCTAAAGAATCAGGCATATGGAAATATTTACAGAGTATCTAAGATGCCTTGGTGAAAGCAAGTTGCATTATTCACGTCATCTATTTTGTTAGACTTGCCACATGAAAAGGCAATATTGCTTTCTGTAGCAATTGCTACATTATTTCCCACTTACCTTGAAGTGAATCTCCTTCTGAGAGACCAAAACTAAGATGTAACAAATTAATATCTTCACTGTACCGCACAATTGCTGACCGCCACATGAACGGGAATTTATATCTTGTGTTTCAAACTCTGCATTTTCAGAGAGAAGAGAGAGTAGAATTTCCTACGTGTCCAAGGCAATAAAAGCTTCACCTCTACACAACACCTGGGGCTTCATTCCCAGTGAGGAGTGGCTCACTCTATTCCACACTACAGATCCAGCTTTTCCACTTCCTCTTCCACTTCAATGTGTTCAGCTATTGGCATCATGTCTCATCCTCACACCTTGGTACACCCATGGTACCATGACATCCAGAGCATGCCTTGGAAATAAGGAGGATCCAACACTAGTACCACTGAGACCTTTGGAAAGTACATGAGTAAGGGGAGAGCAATATTCCCTTGGGGACATCCCAGTTTAATCACATGAAGTACATCTCCTTTCAGCATTGCAAAGCTCTACAGAAATCTGCTTTTTAGTTCTAGGCTGGCTTTCCCAGCACCCTACTTACAGCCCAGACCACTTCAGACATTCCCCCTCTCAGAGCTGACTCATCTCTTTAAAGGTCTCCTCTGGCCATTAGGCTCAAATCTTCCTACCTGGGACAGGGACTCTGCTTCAAAGCCTTCTCCTTATCCAAGCTGATCTTATGGCAAGCTCTGAGCGCCAAGGAGGTCCAGAGCACTTGGCCAGGAAGATGAAGACCAGGGCTACAGTGATGTTAGATGAGTATATACTGAGTTGTACTCCCTCTTATGCCCCTTTCCTTCTCTTTAATTCATGTGTCTTGATTAGTTATCTAGAGGCCAGCCTTGCTCCCCTGGGGTCTAGAAAACCCTCTGGTGCTCCATGGCAAGCTTTAGTCATCCCAGAGAGGCCCCAGGAGAGACCAAAGAAGAGAGGGGAATGCTCTCTCAGGGCTTCTGCTGCACTACAACTCTGCTCAGCCCAGCATGCAGCCCAGGAGCCAGGACAGCCAGGAGTGAGAGGCATCTGCCTGAACCCTCCCAGGGATGTCAGAAAGTGAACTAGACCCTCTCCTTTCATGTGCCACTCTTAACCACTACATAAATAGCTAAAATGCAGCAGAGCAGTGGGAGGATTTGGAACCTGACCTCCTTGCCTCTTTCACCAAGCACCAGCATCCCTTGCTGGCAATCTCTTAACCAGCTCCCTGCTCTTCACATCAGTGTTTTGAATCCTATTCTTCCGCGTCTCTTGCCAGCCAGGCAAACCCATCTCTGGGCTGCAGCCCAAGCTTTACTACTGGTGGGATGAGACTTGAGGCTCTGGTGTCTATAAATAGCATCCTATGATCCCTCAACTCCCCACAAACAGCACAAGATGCCTTGCAATGCTCCCCAGTGCTGTTCTGAAGGCCACTGTCAGGAATTGCTCCATCCAATAACCACTGCAGTGTTGAACCTCCAGGCACCTTGCTGCTCCATCAGCCCTTACTTTCCCAGACATGTTTCTGAGCTATTCCAAATTCCAGCCCTTTAACCTGTAAAAGCAGCAGGGATGTGACTCACAGTGCCTCACTTGGCACGACTGAGGGGGTCACCCGGGGCTCCCTGCAGTGAAATGACAGAAACAGGCATTTGCACCATGTGGTTCCTGTGACCCATTTCAGACGTGCACCATCCCCAGAGCAGCTGTTGCTCTGTGCAGGAAGCCAAGGGTGGCCAGCTCAGAGGTCATATCTGCACAGAAGTGGGCACATAAAGCTGGGGGTGAATCTCACAGGGTGACACTGGGATCTGGGTACATGCCAGCAGCTTGTGATTCCTCCTGCAGGTCTGCTGGGGAGAGCACCCAAGGATTTTGATAATTTACATGGATACTGGCTGAAGTGGGCAGAGTAATTTCATCTCTCCATTGCTTGTGCATGATTTACAGCTCTGACATGTATTTCTGCATTGCTCCTGTTTTATTAAATTAGTGCTAGGATCTCTTGAGGCAACTTTTAAATAATTTGCACAGCTTACCTAACATCACTTGCTTGCTCAGGGTCTCGTATGAAATTCACTTGCATTCAACCAAACTCTTCCAACCAACTAAATGTATAATTCTAGAAACAACTGAGAATTCCAGGATTGATGAATTGTTCAGCAACCTCATCACTATTCTGATGGTTTTCATTCCTATTTGTAGCCTTAGAGGACTTGATAAAAGTAGTAATTAGTAAGCATCTTCCCTAGAAGTTATACAGATGTCTTTCCCCACTGTATTTGTGGCTTTCAGTTTTAAATAAAATCTGTTTTGCAAAAATCAAACTTTTCCAACTAAGTAGTCTGATAAAACATAACCAACTACATATCAATGTCTACAAAAATGACAGTAAGACAGAGGGGAGTTGCTATTATCTTTGTAATACAGAGAGGAAAAGAATAATGCTTAAAGGACCAATAAATCAAATTATAGCTGAAAATGATAATGTCACAGCAACATAACTGCATTACATAAGTAGCCTCAGGCTTTTTCCATAGTTCTAACTCGGACTAGATGGCACATAAAAGCTCATTGGACGAGGCTGGCAGTGGCTGTGTGACTCCAGCCACACTGTCATTAGAATGGCAGGAAAAACAAGGAACTAAACAGCATGGAGTGCTGCCTCTCAAACCCAGACTGACAGCAGCTAATATTTCAATTTTTGAGTCACCATAAAGACTGGTTCCAGGTATTTTGTGTTCTAATAACAAGGTATACTTATCTCTGATAGACTTTTTCTGAAGAAGCTGCTTCTCTCCCCCACTCCCTTGCCCTGGTTCTGTTTAATTTTATGTCCAGAGAATCAAGGTCCCTAAAGCAGAACAAGCAGCTGGATGAGGATGTCATGAATGGATTTCTGTGCCGAGCCCTTCACCCTCCATGAGGGCTTAAAAATTAAATGAGGTTCTGCTTAGTTTGTCAATATGAACTGGAGTACAAAGGCTTGACAGCTCCCTCTCCTAAACATCAGTGTGTTTGAAGACTAACATTCCAGAATGGGCAATTAAAGCATTGTGGAATACATGTCATCATTATTTGATGGATATTAATAAAATATTCCACAAAGTAAAAAATATTTGGAAAAAGAGACTGTGAACACATCATTTCCTTTGCCCAAAACGAGTCAGTGCCTCTGCAGAATATCTGACTAGAAACATCTTCAAGACAATGGATCACTTAGAAACATTTCTTGCATGCAGGAAAACATCCTATTCCTAACAAAGTTAGGAAAATACTGAGGAAATGTGGTTAGCAAATGTCGAGGCCACAGTGCTCAAGACATTGTCTTCAGAGAAACGTCACCCACTTCAGAGTGTGAATCCATTGCAAAGAAAAGTATGAAAAAATTACACCAAATGCTCAGCATTATTTTCAGAATTAAGCCAAAAGGTATCTTCATTGTTTTGATTTTCCCTTTCTTAAAACTATGTGGATTAAAAATGTTTTACACAAAATCTCACTGGTTTTAAATGGCTACATTTAATTGAAAAACTATTAAACAGACACAGGAACATGCTGAATATTTTTTTCCTCCTATAAAGCATACTGTAATTTTTGGCCAAATACAAATAAAGTTTGTCACCTAAAGTGAAAAACTCAGTTTAGCACAAGCTCTACCAGAGAGCTGTGAGGGCAGCTTTTCCTTAATTTAGAAGCAGTAGACACTCACTCAGAGGTGTATTTGTAGTTGTGTTTAATGGACCAAATGCTGCTAGAAGACCAGGTTCCTTTGACCTGGTAAGACCTGAGACTCCTTAGCTCCTTCTAGGCTGTGATTACCAATTCTCACCACCTTGCCAGGTAAAGAGCCTCAGCATACACACTGCCTGCTCAGCCAACACTAAAGGCACCCCCATTATCTCTTACACTAATAAGCCTACAAAGCCACAGACTGAGCATGAGCAGCACAATTTCAGAAGGCTTTTTAATTGCAGGAAATCAGAACAGCTCTCTCTAATCCTCACAATGAAAGAGCACCACGCTCTTCAGATCCTCAAGTGCTGCTCAGAAGTGCTGTTCTTGCAGCACTTGCCTAATGGTCCTTTTCAGAGTGGGGTCAGGCCATTAGGAAATCTGCAGACCTGCAGATAGCAATACCAAATTACTGTGCTGTGCTGCAGCTCAGACCCACTGCGGTGCATTGTTGCTAGAAATCCCCAGTGGTGGTTTTCCACCTTGCTGACTTGGATAGCTGCTACCAAGAGGAGCGGCTCAGTAGTAAACCACTGTCCCTTGGCTGACCTCTGCAGCTACATGTGAACAGCTCTCCTCAGCCCCACTTGCCTTGGAGTCTGACCGAATAGAGACTGAGAAAGGAAAAGCAAGAGAATAGCAGAAATCACCAGGAACTGAATAGCCATAAGAGCACTTAACCACAACAGAGCATAGAGGACTCAACACAAATCTGCAGATAAGAGAGCAGTCTCTGCCAAGTTTTGCTCTTTAAATAAACTTTTGGCAGGACTTTAGGATAGCAAAGCAGAATTTTACATATGGATCCTCTTCCTAAAATAGAACAAGCCAAATAGAGACCCAGGAATTTGAACTTTTAGAGCTATATATAACTCAGCTTTAGAGTAATTTAAATCGCTCAATTGCTCTATGCATTATAATACTTCAAATATCAAGTTAAAGTATTTGTTACTGCTAACCCTAATTCTTTCCCTACTGCTGCACTCCAGCTGACCAGCCCTTCTCCTGCAACAATCCAAATAGAAATTAATCCAATGATAACCACGTGATCCACTCTTGGTATGCAATCTCTTCCACATGATCTCTGCTTGGGAAGCAGCTCTCCTTTCCTTTTCTTGGCTGTTATCAGGAAATTGCCAGATATCAGTTATCTCTCTTCTCCCAGGCTGTCCTTTGGCAGCATGGATGGGCCTGTGTGGTATGGGATACAAGCAGCAGCAAAGGAATAACCGAGGATTAGTGCAGTTCAACCTCAAATATTTTTACAGCTACCAAAACCTCAGTGCTCTCCTCTGCACCACATTTCCGAGAATTCATAGTGATGCTTACATTCAGCTGTGCTCCATGTTCCCCATTTACATTTTCCTGCCCCAAAATCATTCACTATCCAAAGTCAACTCACCATAATGTTAAAAAGAACCATTACATTAATATTTACAAAGCTGTCTTGATAAAGCACCAGGCACTAAGAGTTCTTCTGCATCTCTTTTGAGACTACTGCCCGTGCACCTCTATCATTCTTGATGCATTTACACTGGCATTTAAATCACTTACGAAGTAGCATTTCCAAAACAAACCCCCTCCTTAAATGTAGAGTTAACATATGCATAAACATTAATCCTTTTTCATCCACTAACCATTCCTTTCAGTATATGTCATAATAGCTGTAGGTAAGTCTCCTCTGACATTTCCTGTACCCACAATGAGCATTTAAAAGCCATTCAGATAAATAATACAATAGCAATTAGAACCATTTTTCCTGCCAGCGTGCTGTCCTTATTACATTCAAGGAAAAATGTAATCGAAGTTATTATTCTATCTTGGCAGACACACTTTAATCTCTTGAATACATTGTGGGCTAATGGGACATGTCACCAGATAAACCAGGAAGCCAGTGTACATGCAAGGTCCAGTGACCGAGCAAAAACCATTTGGTTTATTGAGAATCATTTCCTCCGCCAGTATACTACTGAGAACAAGTTTACTAAAAGCTTAAAGTGGGATTAGAAGATAAAGAGGGATCCAATCACTGACAGTATTTTCCCCTCTAAAGCATTCTCACATGAATCTTAGAGCACTAAGCTGCAGCAGTCTTGTGCTTTCATAGAGGGACTCAGCTTGAGCAGTGTCAAAGCCAAGGAACACATCTGAATCTCCATGCTGCTGAAAATTCAGAGAACAGCCCTGTCCTCTGCCAAGGTGTACTCTTGCAAGAAAGCAACCAGCTTAAGCATGTTACCCAGGGCAGCTTCAGGGATGGAAAAATAAACACAAAGCTGACAGCATTTTTAGGGTCACTCAACGTTTTGTCAGATTCTGGAACTAAGTCAGTATCAAAGCCCTCAAGCCACTGCCTTATCAGCCCTTTCTCCTCCCACAGCCCACTGTGGCCACCACAAAGATGAAGAAGGACATATCCATGCCTGTTTAGCCTTTATAGAGTTTTCATGTCCCACTTGCTTCACATCAATCGTTCTGCACAGTAGGCAGCCATTTCTCACACGTGTTGTCAGCCCTCAGTCATGCACTCTACAAGTAATGCATGAACTCAGGCAGGCTGCAGTTCCAGGCAAGTGAGGCAATGGATGCGCCCTGGACTGAGTCAGTGAAATAAATCAGCCAGCCTCCTGGTTATCCTTGGAGCAAGTTAAGCTTAGCTTTTTCCCCCACCTGTGCATGCACATCTGGAACCAGCATTTCCACCACAGCCAGCAGCATCCGCGCACAGGAGATGCAGATGAACGTGCCCATGCCCTTTGTGCTCTGTGCCACTGGACACAGAACCAGCTGACAGATGCTATCATTGTTGTGGCATATGCTTAAATCATACTGCTCTTACCCAGGAGTTTTGGCATTTTCCCCTAATGGTGCTAGCCAGATTCCTCCACACTCTATTCCAACCACCCAGCCTGCCCTACCTGAAAGGAAGCCATTGAATAAGACAGATTGAGGAGAGCCCTCTAAGTTGCATCTACCTACAGCAGGAGGGTCCCATTCTGTAATAAAGACCACACTGACTAGAAAATGCACATTCCAGTGCTCTGGTGCATGAGTTGCCACATGTACTGTGCACAAAAACCATGGTCTCAGCACAGATCATGATGAAGCTGGATGTGGCTTAAGTAAATATGAGTTGTAGGAAGATGCCTGAGCACTCTGTAGCAAGTACTGTTAAGGGGAGCTTTAGCAATCATTTTTGTCATGGTACTATCTTTACTAAATTAAGAATACAGCTGTAGAGACCCTAAGAAGCCTCAGAATTAAGAGTTAAAGAGAACTGTTAGTAATAGTTAATAGAAAAGTCACTGAGAAGTGGGTGTTTTCAGAAAACCACTCCAATTTCCTAACGAAATTTATTGTAGCTGTTGAAAACACTTACCTGGATAACCAAGTATGCAGTAATGGTAATAATAAGTAAAAACAGTACTCTCTTCTCCTGACACTCAAGTCCTAAATTAAGCTCAGAACAGTGCCTGTAATTAACAGGCCAGCAATCAAGAGTCAGTAACACAAAGCTGAGCCAGTCTCCCCTATCTAAAAGCTACAGAAGCATTCAAGAACCTAATAAATAGGTCAACTATTTCTGTACTCTGTATCAGGTATGATTCATCCATAAAATGAAAATTTTAATGTTCACACAGTTATTATAAATATTTAATGTCCAGTTAGATTGGCAATATTAAGATCACTTTATTTTAAGCCTTATGGATTTTGAAAACACATACAAATAAAATACTTGTTACAAAATTCCATTTGCTAAAGTTTCTTCAGGAATATACATCAAGCATGATCCCAGCACACAGATAAATGACTTTTACAGAAAGCATTACATAGAGCAATAAATGTTAGTGAAACAGCCAGTCTTTCCAGATATTTTACAATGAAAAATTCTCTTTCCCTTTGCCACATCTAATATTTGACTAAGTTTTTAATTTCTTTATTTTAAATAGTCATGTCTGAATTTAAAATGTGTAACCAAACCAACTGTGGAAGTCAACAGGCACTCAGAAGCCCCAAAGGGGAGAGTAAGCACTATTTTTCAAGTTCACTAGTTCAGGGGTAAAAATCCCTGAGAAAAACGCTAAACCCATTTTCTTTGATGGAAAGATGCTTGTCAAGGGACATTGTCAACAGACAGCTGCAAAGATAAACTCTTCTGTAAGGCTGAAGAGCAATAGTAAGACAGAGCAAGGAAAGCAATATGTAATGCTAGGTAATGAGGAATGCTTGGTGGAGCAGCATCATGGGACTTCACAAAGGCTGCCTGCTTGCAAGAAAAGCACTCAGCAGAAATATATGCAGAGATACAAAGCACAAGATATGTACGTGCTTGCCATTAACATGGAAAACAGTGTGTGCCAAAACTATAATCCCACTTAGTTATAAACAGTATGCAACTGACCTCAAGAGTTAAAATACAAACAAGAATAAACAAGATATTGTGCTCCAATTTCAACGTCACCATCAGGACATTTATTACGTGAAGCCAGTAGATTAAGAAACACAGATCCACATATATTTTCTGCTCCTCGATGCCAGTACAGAACTGCTCAGCAATAAGTGTTTAACAGACCAGGTCACTGAATTCTCTGTGAGCTGGAAACTGATCTCAGAAGCAGTATGCCTCTGACCTTCCACCTCAAATCCCTGAGTTGCTGCTGGACATCAAAACAGCTTTCCTGCTTCTACTTTATGAGTCATAGCCCTGCAGTGTCCCGTTCCTTGCTACACGCTGTGACACGGGTCCCTGACTACATCCCCTTCCTTAAGCCTATTGTGTGTACAGAAGCTGCACCTCTGAATGATGATGCCATGCTGATTTTCAGTGTTATTGAACATGCAGGCTGGTCAAGCTAGCTAGATCAAGCATGAGTTCACTCACACTGTTCTTCACTAAGGCTGATGTGAGCCTTCAGAGCAGTGGAAGAAAGCCACAGTACTCTCAGGTTATTGAAACATCCAGAGCATTAAGAAGCCCGCTACATCTGACGGATGTCAAGCACCACAATAAGCACTAACACTAGGAGGAAAGTGTGGCGTAAATGGTGAAAGCAAGTCCAAGCACACTTCAATCTAAAGATCTAATCCTAAAGGTTAATATAGGTTTCCCAACCAGTACACTTTGCCTATGATCAGCCATAGGTTTAAAACTATTAGCAAATAAACAGGAGTTCTAAAAGCAATCTTTAGGTTCTGACCTAAGGATCTATAAATACCGCTGGGGGGATGATCTAGTTTGAAATCAGATTATCTTTAAACTAACTAGCAAGCAATCATGTTTACGAGAGGCCCTTATGCCAGTCACACTTGCTCCAGAACAGGGCAGCACTCTAAAGAACAGATGTTGGCAGCATGTGCCCTGTGCTATTTCAACATCCAGTTTCCTTGTATTATTTATATCACTTCCTTAAGAGGACAGTAGTTAGCCAAGCTACTCCAGCCCCACTTCAGCCACACCATGCAGCCAGTTTTGTGCTCAGGTTACCAGAATGGGAGGAGCAAGTCCTTGGAGATTTGCTGATGTGTTACTTTATCAAAAGGCCTCAGGAAAACAGCAACTAGAGAGGAAGAACGTACCACCTTTCCCAGCAAGGCATTCTCCACTGTGCTTACCCTGAGGAGACACATCAAACTGTCACAGTTTGATTTGTGTTAGCTTTCCCTCTGCAAAACCATTATATTAGGGCATTTGTTCCACACAGAGATGTGCGGTTTTATGGAAGGATTGCTGTTCCAGTTCTCTAAAAGGACTCTCCAGACTTCAGGCTTCTGCCCTCGATTTAGGTCACTAGTAATCGGACATGTGTAGAAAACGCACAGGCTCAGTTCAGTGTTGCCTAATTAATTTCTTAGTCTGTTGATTTGGCAGTCGCCCTACAAAACAGAACAGTTGGATACTTAAAACTTGTATTGAAGAATACCTTATGACACTAGCAAGCCTCCCAAAAAATAAGCCAAACTCTTTTGGTACTAGTGAAACAAATACTTTAAATTGCCTGGAGTACAAAAGTGAAATCAGTTTTCTCACATGAGATTATCAGCTTGGTTCATTAAAAGAAAAAAGATCAAGCACAGCACAGAATGTAGAAACCCAAAAACTTCACCTAAGGAGATCTCCTGAAGACAAAGCACAGAACGGACAGGTGCTTAAGTCTGACAACCTATGGAGCAGAATCAAATGTATCAACTTTCTGTCTGGGACATTATATTCCCAAGCAACTGGTGAGCATACCAACCACAAACTAATGTCACAGCCTGAAAGAGAGAGTTCTGTGCATTATTTTGTTCTGTTTGGGGTGTCTTTCAGTATGTAACTGCCCTTGGAGTAGTATATTCATGATGAAAAGCTCATTCACTGAAATTAGAATTTAAATTCTTTCTGTTTCTAGGCTTCTGTCGCAATTTTTTAGTCAACTTGCCTGGTTTTTTTAAAAAAATCCTTCTTGAAGGACACAGAACAGCCCCACTGTGCTGAGTCCTGGCTATCCTGCCAATCTTTCTGTTGGAGCTCACTTGACTACCACCTATTCACTTCACCACAGGTCCCATGTGTTTTAGGTAGTTTTGGCTTAGGCCTAAACAGCAAATGAGAAGAGACAGATGCCTCTCTGCAGGAACTTTCCTCACTGGTGATCCTGGGGGTTGAGTTGGCAGAGCTACCTGAACCTTACAAGGTGGTTGCTTTACAAAACAGCCTATAAAACTATATTCACATATCAAATGGAGTAAAATACTTACTTCAGATCAGGAAGTACTGTATTTTTTGATCGAGAAACAAGCTCAGTGTCTGAGCACACAGTTTTATGGCACTTTAAAGGTGACCTAACATGCCTACCTTGACTTAAAATAAAAATACATGCCAGTTCCTTTGCCTAAGAAGTGAACTCTGCCAATAAAAAGGACCTGAAGACTGAAATAAACTCACTGTAACAGTACTGAAAGGGAACAGATCTTCTCTCCAAAAGCCTTATATACAGGGGCACTCAGATGGCTGTTAAAGTAAAAACAACATACAACGATATTTGCAAAAAAGCTTAATATAATCTTTCGAGTCTATAAACTCTAAACAATAAATAGGAAAAGTGTACATGGCACACCAGAGCAGCTAAATATTAAAACAAATACAAATTGGTAACACCTATATTGTCAGCAATAAGTTTGTTTCACTACTGTAATATAATACAAGCTTAATATACAAGATGTCTTTACAAAGGAAAACCACAGACCTAAGTTAATAGAGAAGGTGAGGGAGAAGTGGAGACAATAAATAACAAGGCACAAAAACATCTCTTGCTGCAACCCTGTAAGGCACCACTTGTGCAAACATCAAAATCAAACCTGTAGTGAAGTCATTCTAAATGTGTTTAAGTAACTGGATAACGTACTTTAAATATGACATTATGTTTACATCTTTGAAAATAAAAATGCTTATGTTGCAAAAATCAAGTTAGTGAAATGGGTGAATTAATAGCCAAATATAAGAGTCACAGCTGGTTTCTCCCAGACATCTCCATGACTTATACTGGCCTTGCTAAGAATCTTGGATCCAATATGGTGCAGAGGGAAATGCTGCCAAATTATGTCAAATTGTGCACACCAGTAATTGTGACAAAACACACTTCAGGGATTAGGATGAGAATGAAATTATTTTCATTTGAAACCAAAAATTATTTAAAACAAGACATAAAAGGTCAGTAGCATTAATCTAACATAACTAGGAATATTAATACCCCAAGTTATAATTCATACTTCTGTTTAAGAGCTGGGCACCAACATTTTTCTTCCTTATTCTTTTACCTGCTCAGAAAATCTATCATGAGACGCACTTCAGAAAAATGTTCTCCCTTACCAGAAAATTACAGATACATAGTTAAGCACCTAAACTGTAAGTTTCCCCCTTTTTTCTTATGTTCCATGATCTCTACTGCATCCTGCTAGAATAAGTTTTTGTCCTTTCTCCAAATACATAAAATCTCCAGATATTAAAATTACTTTAAACATGCACAGGTTGGACAAGTTTTTACAAGATGAGAAGGGTTTTCACCAAAGTTTTCTTCTAATAAACATTCAGGAAGCACTCCATTTCTCATAAGCTTCAGACATGTGACTTTTTTTTTAAGTTGGGAACAACATCAGTAGACTACATTTCCAAAAGTTTTGCATTCTTGCACCTTGAACAACTGCACAGCACACAGTAAACAATCTGAATGAACCTGATTGTCCAGTTATTGGCTAGTTTTGTTTTCTTACATGACATGTCTTATTTTTCACTTAAATACCTTGCCATAAATCAAAACACTTAAGGTCAGACAACCTGCAGCTTTAATGATGCTCAATCTGCTGAGCTGCCAGAGAGGAAAATCAGGTCAATCTATTATATTTTAAACAACAGAGCAAATGGAATAAAAAACAGTCTCAAGTGATAAATTAACATTCATATAGCTATTTGCTGAAAGGCTGTGCCAGCTTAGGCATGCTTCATTCTTTATATTCAGTCCTGTTTTAAGGATACAAAAATTTGAGCAAATACAATGTAAACAGAGCCAGGTAGACTGCAGTAGTAAAGGACAAAATTATTGATCTGACAGGTTTAAGGCCAACTACTTATGATTTGAAATATGTGTTACTTTTCCATGGCACTTAATACAGTGAAAGTTAGTACTGGGTGACACTAAGCAAGGGAATATGTATTCATATGAGATATATACACGTAGCTTCAACTCCTAAAATAGAAAGTTCAAGTTTTCTTGTCCAAATAAAATCAATTTGTGAAAGACCACGTGTGGTTTCCTATATGGAATAAAGTAATATTACTATTTAAATCAATTTAGTGCAAACTGACCGAAGTCCAAAGACATAACATTCCTTGATTTTCAGTCACTACTTACCAAATGCCCCTATTTCTTTCAAAAAGACAACTACATCTTTTTTTCCCCCCTTAAAAGAACAGCAAACACTTGACACCTAGCATGCTGTTCTAGTCTACGTTAACAAAACTTGCTGACACACAAACCGTGTTTTGTTCATGCAGCACAGACCCATCCTGAAAATGACCCATCTTTCCATTTAATCAGTCTAGAAGAACACAGCGCCAGACGTCAATCAACAGGTCATCCTGGCCACTCCGTACTCCAAGCTGACAACGGCAGGCTCAGCTTTGGCGAACTCGGACACGAGCTCGCTGTAGCGGTTGTCTGCTGCGTTGCTGCCCTCTATGGTTCGCACGGCGTCGTTCGCTGGCATCGGCGGTGGCTCCTTCTGGAAGCACGGAGGGGATTTCAGTGCCACGGGGGCAGGATGATGAGTCGTCAGCTCCTGCTCCTTCTCAAGGACCACATCTGACTGCCCGTTTCTCTGCTTTATTTTCTGAAATACAAAGAACAGTTACTAACAGCGGGCATGGCTCTTTACTGATGATATTGTGCTTTTAAAGGAAATGTATCCCCTTCTTTTGCTGGCCAAATCAGTGCCTGCAGAACTCTGTTATGTAACCTAGCTTAGATACATAACAGTATTGCTGAACGTTAGGCCATTCCTTATGACATTCTTCCCCACAGTTTACAGCAGATGCTAAAATAAGTGTTTGCTTAAAATTTGCAGAAAGGCAGGGACAAAGAATGCCTATCAATATCCCTAGAGAAAGAGAGATTCTTCCAGGCTTGCCCCTTGTTTGGTTGCTATCAAGATGGAAATACTTTCTAGAGTAGAAGCAGAGGAAGACAGCCCCTGGTACTGTAGCAAGCAGGGATCTTGAAGTCTCTTGAAGACCATGAGTCTCTTAATGACAAAGCAGCTTGAGATCTAAAGCCCCTCTATCCTTCATAAAAACCTTCTAAAAGACTTTTCCTTTAGGTCTAAAAAAATGCCAATACAGTTTGTTCAAATGCATGAACACTCTAAAAAAATGTCAACTAAAAACAAGAAAGGAGAAAAGGATATATCCTGCCAGCATGAGCAAGAGAATAGGAAAGATCAGGATTAAGGGATTTTTCAGTTATATGGTTTGGGTTGTTTGCTTGTTTTGTTTTTGTTTTTAATTCAAACTCACTCACCCACGAACTGGGAGGTTGCAGTAGTTAACTGAACAGATTTGTTTGTTGATGTGTTTGTATGTTATTAGAACTGAGACTAAAACCAGAAGACCGGTGCCTCTTGGCACCAAGTTTTTATAGATGGTAACAGCAGTAGCAAAGACTTCATCAGGATTTCAAAAAACTACATCTCATCATTGCTCAAGTGAGAAATGTAGGCTCAGGTAAGTTAACATCTTAGAATGAGGTTCTAGAAAATTCAAAGCTGAGACTTCACTTTCCATCTTGCTTTTTCTTTAGATTACTTTTTGAATTTTCTTCACCCTGCTGCTTCAACTGTATATAATTTTTTAAATATAAAATTAAGATTGGAAACAGTATTAGATTAAATGACCTGCATTCATTACTTTACAGTAGGATCAGTCTAATAAAATCTTTCCTCCTAGGAAAGCTGTACTTCCCCCCTCTTCCCCCCAGCATAATATACAGGAGTTCTGTTACCATTTCAGTCCACACACAAGTATTAAAACTGATAATCAGAAGACTTCTGCATTCCTTAAAAGGGATTATTCTAAATTTTCAGCACCTTAACTGACTCTAAGAGAAGTAATAATCAGCCTTTCCTGGCTGTTTACTGCAGCACCTAGAAGTCAATTACAGACATCTGATCTCTGGATTAAGCCCTTTCTCCAGAAAAACATTACAATGTACATGACCCATAATTACAATGACTCACAACAGCATGCATCTGCATACGAAGTTAAAAGAAGGACAATACTTACTGCTTCCATTTTAGTAGCTATAATAGAAATAAAATATTTTCAGTCTCCTTAGTTTAGCAACACAGCTGTAGCTACATGGATACCTTGTTATCCAAGGTAGTATAATGTAGGTTAAGTTTCTGTGAAACTTACCTTCAGTAAGGCTTTGATAGTAGCACTTTTACATAATAGAGCTCATTAAAAAAGCAGAAAAAATAATGCCTTGGAGCACTCATCATAGAAGCAAGCATGAAAGTCCAAGTCACCATTACACTGAACAAGTGCTAGACCATACAGCAGTGATATTCATGTGAAATTATAGCAGCACTGTAACAAATATAATCTGAAGAACAGGTCACAAGTACACACACTTATTTTGTAATACTTACAGCTTCCAGTTCTTTAATGTCTTCCTCCAGTTGTTTATTTTGCTCACTCGTATTCATGATAAGGTTGAACATAGACTGCCTGGGATGCATACTTCGATCAAACTGATGGTACATATTTCTCCAAAACCTGCACAAAGCAGACAGTTTTAACTATGCAAGATAATGACAGAGCTGAAGGAAAGATACTATATCTTATTTAAACTTACTTAAAATTGAATGATACTGTATTAGGCTCCAAAAGAGTTAGTTCTGGAGAGAAGTCTGGATTATACAGAGGATTCTGATACTTCTTCTGATCAGCCAAAAGGAACGGCCACAAGGAATAGGTCTTCTCTTTTAGTCTTAAAGCAAAAAGAGAAAGAGGTCAACACACTGACTGCAAGCAAACAAGCAGAAGATACTGTTTACTTCAGAGATGTTTTCCAGCTAAATGCATTGAGGATATCCTACTAATACTTCTAAATGAGTAGGCTTGAGCAGGCAAGAATTTTAAGGTTACCTAAAGAGAGGCCGGGAGAGGAAATGACATGGTATTTCCAAACTTAAGCTTACCTACTTTTAGAGGGGAAAAAAAAACAAAAACCAGATGAGTAGGAAAACCTTAACTTTACCTATGAAAAAGATGTGATTTTCTACCAGAATTAGAAAGACTGTCTTCAGCATGCAAAAGCACAAGAAGCACCCTGATGCAGTTCAACACAGATTTCAGTACTACCAATCCTTCCTCTATTCAGAGCCTAAAATGAAGAAGATTCACAGAAGTTCTTAGTCTGCCAGAATAAACAAAAGACACATTACAATGTGCCTGCTTACTTTAGCTCTTCTCGTTCTTTTTGACAGTTTCCAAGGAAGTTACCAAACTGGCATGAATGGACATGTTCATGGATTTGAAGGAGGAAAGCTTCATTGTACTCAAAGGCTTGTGGAAACTGCTCAGTCAGATTCCACACACTTTCTAAAAACTGGGTGAACACTGGTGAGATCTCTTTCGGATCACCATCCAATTGACAACATCTGAAAAAGATTCCACAAACAGACTGAAACTGGTTTAAGTTAGAAATCAAGAAAGTCTTAGCTGCAATTGTTTTTAAACGACAGCACCTTAATTTGACACTAGCTTTGATTTGGAAATTGAGCACCTAACTTCAGGAACTGGGGCAATTTTTGAATAAAAATAAGTCTATATTTAACCTGTTTTTCTGACTTATAAGTAATCACACATCTATATTAAGTACAAAATAGCAACATAAGACAGTTAAGTTGCTTTGTGTCTAATACTGTCACAGTCAACATGTGGAGTATACCAGCTAAAAGCATATTAAGAAGCAGTAAATAGCAGCAAAGCTATTGTCATAGCTGATGACAGGCAGATCAAGGGAAAAAACAGAACTCTTAACATATAGGGCTTCTAAAACTAGGCATGACTTCATCATCAAAGTAAACATAAATGCAAACTTATCTTTAAAGATACAAAAACTATGTGTTTCATATTGCCTAAATAGCTGGGATGTAGCTTTAGATTGGCTTTGCACTGTCTGCATATCAGTGCAGACCTTGCTGCAGTCATCAACTTCTGCGAGCAAGGCACCAGTAGCACTAGAACTTTACCTCTGCAATATAAATCAGTTATCCAACAGGCATTTGAATAAACTGCAATACACTGTAGACAGCAAGAGAAGTGCCTTGTCTACTGAAAACAGCTTACTCATTGCTGAACTGGTGCAGTGTGGCTAGAAATGCAACAATCTACAAGCTGTCTTTTGTTTTAGAATACTTAGCTCAGTTTGCTGTACACAGTTCACTGTATCAGAGGAGTGAACTACCTGTCAGAGAACTTGTGCCCAAAGGAGATCCAATCTTTCTCTATCAAGACCTAGAGGGTAAAAAAATGAAAATCTCATGTAAAATATTACTCAATCTTACACCTACAGTATTAACCCCACAGGCTATCGATATATTATACTTTAAATCTGAGTCCAATAAGTTACAGTAGAAACAACTATTTATCACTCTGTATCTTCCTTATTTTCTTGGAAGCTTTTCATGAGATTCTCAAAGTACATTCATAGAAAACTAGTAAAAAGAGTTAAGCAACTTGCCAATCAGGTAACTGATAATTTCAAGAAAAATGTTGCACGACTTATTAGTAGATTATTAACTTTCTATGGCAAAGAATAAGAAAAATGTTAGTACTGCATGCCTGCTATCATGGTTTACATAAAACCACATAATATATTCTTTCTAACATTTATAGTAGTAAGTTTGTTCATATCAACACTATCTTGTTTCATCACCTCAGTCACACTACCAAGCACCAAAAAGAACACAGGACCTTCACAGAAATTCAACTGAAAGCAAGGATTAATCAAAATCCAAAAAGATTAAATTACTTCCCTAAAGATTACACACATTCTCACTATTCACAACAAATTAATCCTCTTTAGTTCTTCCTCAACTTCACTTTCAGTGTTTGTAATATTTGTATCAGTTAGTTCTAAACAATACACTAAACTAGTTTTATGTACTATCCTTGAGGAGTTCCCATAACACCTTGCCTTGTCATTGCAGAACACTGTTGATTTTCCTAGTCTAAAATTTGGAATAATCGTACTGAAATTCTTCTCTCTATATAAAAAGATGAAGAAATTTAGATTGATTAGACATCTTTACATCTCTATCACTGGGGGAATTGTCATTTTTAGATTTTAAAAATGTTGTTTTGGAGATAGACAAAAATATTGTTTTACAGCAGCACAGAGCTGCTGTAATTTAGTACATGTGCTATGTCAGATAAGCACTTTGGAATCCTTCTATGTCATAGATAAGGGACTGCTGGGATGCAAAAGGCAATCATTGCAACATCTCTGCAGGGTGACTAAAGCAATCTGCTACTTGTACTTCAGTTTTTTAGATTTTAAATAATTTTTTCAAGTAGCAAAGTATTTCTACATGAAATATTTATCATTATACTGCAAACTTTTAACTACAAAAAAAAAAAAATCAGTATGTTTGATCCCATTCACATTCAAAACATTTTACACCCTTTCTTTACCAAGGAACAACTCAACATTGCAACAGACTGCTTACCATGAATCCTTTGATTGTTCTGTAATAGGAATCTAGCAAGAGAGCTCCAAGGGAACAAACTTGGGAAGTCCTATCCCAGCCATCTGAACAGTGCACCAATACACTTGCACTCTCAACCGCTATTGCCTGCAAAACACAGTTGTTTCTTAACCAGTATTCTTTTCTAGACAGAAGTCAAAAACTAGTAAATAAATAGAAAAACCTAAATTTATTTCCAACTCACAGCATAGGCCATCTTATTTCACAGAGCTAGAAAAATGTTTACTATGAGGAAAAAATTTAATAGGACCAGAAAGTAGGAACTTGTCTTCATGGAAGTATAGAAAACTCCTTGAAAAGGAAAGAAATTCAACTACCACCTTTGCAAAAGCTAACCTCTACAGGGGTTCCCAGTTCTCTCTCTCCATCATAAAACTAAATTTACAAGAAAACCTAACAATAATTAGATTACACATTACCGAGTACAGATTAACAAAAATCCAAACTATGTCAATGCATCATTAAAGATACCACTTGTTCATCATTATGCTACATAAAAGTGAAGGCCTAGGAAATGTTTATTAGCTTCAGCTGAGAAATCAGCTCCTGTTGGCTCAGACATTTTTGAGGGTCATCTTTAGGAGAATCATCCACTTCTAACTGAGATAACTCCTTGTAATTTCAGCTAGCAAAAACAAAGATCCAGGTTTTTTCTTTACGCACTACCATCACATCAAGCCCTTGGCTTCGTAAGTGCTTGGCAAAGGCAATTGCTCCTCTGAATTATTCACAGAATCCTATTTCCTTGCCAAATGAAGTCAGCATAGTCACCTTGGCGGCTCTACAATTACCACCCCAGTTCTATTTTTCAGAGTACACTAAACAATAGTTTGTTCCATCCACCACCAAACTGGTTAGACTTTGCAAAAATGTCTAGAGAATCAGGAAACACAAGAATCCCTTTGTCTTCCAACAAGATTACCAAACAGCATTCAAAAAATCCCAGAACATTGGCTGGAATGTTTCGTATCTCCAATCATGAAGAAACACATAATACTTTAACCAGCATATTAGATGTATTGGTATATATACTAAACACCTATCTCCAAAAAGGTTAATTGCAGAACTTTACACATTACATAATATTAAGTATAATTTTTCTGGTAGGAAGTCAACTTCCCATCAAATAAAGAAGCAGCATGCAAGTTACCTTGGCTAGGAAGACAGCAGCATCCAACACAGCTTTGATGTGACGCAGCCATCCAGAATTCTCCAGACCAGACAAGAAGTCATTGACAGACAAACCCCTTGTGCCACTGACTGAAAGAAACCAAGAGTTAAAAAGACTGAAGCAGTTGTAGCTACCTGTACCCTGCAATGTAGAAAGAAGAATAATTGCATGTTGTATCTAATCCCCTATGTTCTAAATTGAGTGGTGGTTTCCTGAAAGATTTCTAATCAAATGGTTAAGGGAGGGGTATGTTCTCCAGTCAGAATTCAACTCTGTAGAACTATATAACCGTAAGTGGCAGGAGTAAGATCTTTGTTCCTTTTGACAAAATAACATTCCAAGTAAACACACTGGTTATCCCCACCAGGAAGCCTTACTCTTGTCTCATCAAGGAAGGCAATGCAAATGCCAAAGGCTCACTAGGAATACTTAATTACTACTAGTAGCAGGGAAGTAGCTGCATCCAGACAATACACACAGTTCAGAGCAGTCACACTGCCAGAGTTTCATCACCTCCACCCTGCTCAGGAGAATAAAGTAAGTGCAATACAAGAAAACAGGGATGTATGAAATCCACCAAAATTTTGTCTACCTTCACACTTGACACACTACATTTCTGACTGATCGCTACCATTCTTCCCTAATATACTTGGATCTTGTAACAATAATGTTAATTCAGAGAGCAAGGAAGAACTCAAATTAAAGGAAAGATGCTTTGCAGTGTAGCAGCAAGAGATGCAGAGGTAGATTGAAAGATTCTCACACACAACCAATTCACATGTAAGACAGATAACCTGGTTCTTGTACAAATTTGAATAGTAACTCACATAGTTACATTACTGTCCAAACATGACAAACTTCTGGCAAAAAAAAAAAATCTGCTGGCTAACATAACTTCAGCTATGTGTGATTCTAAGAGAAGACACCCAAGCTGGTAGCTACAAAAATACCTGCCACTTCCACAGTGGAAGCCTACTTTCCACTAAGCTTAACAGCTAGACTTGCTGATCTCAGAAGTATTTGTCAACCTAAATGATCTTATGATTCTAAAGCATTGGGCCCCAGATGAAAATAAAAAGGTTCTGTAGATGAAAGTGAGCAGTAGGGATACAACAGCTGCAAAATCATCTTTATCTCTGGCCATGGAAGGAAGTGAGTCAGCAGCAAAAGCAGAGAACAAAATTCACCAAATCATTCTGTGATGCAGCTTCATATTCAATCAAGTCCCCTGATGTAATGAGTGCTACAAACTCAAATCACTGCCTCCAAGAGCTTTCCTGTATCTGCACTAGAGACTTCTCAGCTTTCAAGCTCAAACAAGTTGTGCTCAGGAAGATTCATAGTGCCAGGTGCTGCTGAATACTAGAAGAATGACAGGCTTCCAAACATGTACTGCAGCACCTTTTCTAAAACCCACAGATCTTCATCATCTACAAAACTACCTAGCAAACCATGACACAATGAGGTAACAGAACATCAAGAAACCCCAGGACAGAAGACCTACTTTAAAGATTAGCCTGTAAATATCAGTAAAAGAAGTAAAAGCAAGCTAGCTTTCCCGTCTTCAAAAGGCATCATTAGGCAAGAGTTCTGCTTCCAAGTGAGCTAGCTGAAATGATCAAGTCATCCTCCATACCAGTGGTTCCATACACTTGACCAGTAACAACAGTATACAAACACATCCACTGCTCTATGGTAAAGGAAAGAAACTGAAAAGAGTCAAGTATCTGGAAATTCAAACATCTGCAGAGAAGGAACTGGACAGACAAAGGTATGCTACATGGCAGCACACCTACACATTCTGTAACCTCTGATTTAAAGCACAAGCTTTCCAGCTAGAAAATAAACAGGCTTCCAGCCCTCAGTTTGTTTTCACCTAGATACTGCTGTCAAAATCGGCTTTTGGTCACAATTTTTAGCTTGGCAGAAGTATTTCATCACTAGTATTTCCCCTTTCTAGCTAGATTTCTTATTTTTATAAATGAAGGCAGAGATAGAAACACATATGTTGAGCCCCAAGAGTTACTTTCCATTTCTGTGAATTAACACAGGCATTTTTATACTAGTTGGTGATTAAATCAATTGCATTGATACTGTTCCAACTCT
Source organism: Buphagus erythrorhynchus (assembly GCA_013400855.1). Lineage (NCBI taxonomy): Eukaryota > Metazoa > Chordata > Aves > Passeriformes > Sturnidae > Buphagus > Buphagus erythrorhynchus. Next base: position 28,040 of record VZTT01076659.1, on the reverse strand, counting down.
TACATGCTGAAAAAAGTTATTTTCCAGTTCCTTATGGTCTTTTAAAAGGTCAAATATGATTTATGGTACCATTTATAGTACATCTAAGATAATTCAGCTCCTTCACATTAAATAGGATTCAAGATAGTTCTGCCTATGTAAATCCCATCATAAAAAACACAAGCCCTACATGCACATGAGCCCCAAAACCTCAATGTTCCCTTGTTTGATTATCCTTATTCACACTATTAGCAAAGCCTCAGGCAGCAGTTCAGGAGGTGACTAGACCTGCACAGTGAAGCACAGCAGGCTGCAGGCAGGGTTTTTTTCTTTAAACAAATAAAAAACCTACATAATCCCTTGCGCTATACAGAAAACTCTACATAACTCACAAAACCCCCTCAGCTAACACACTTCCACCATCAAAATATATGCAACAGATTGCAACATCTGTTGAGCCTTTTCCCCAAACATTTTCTGCAGAAATGCTCCCTCTTGACATAACCAAAACCCTTTTGCTTATCAGAGTTCAATCCTTTCTGTTATGCAATATTGTAATTTAAATATATAAAAACTGAACTTTGTACTTAATGTCGAAGCCACAAATTAAGTCAAATTTAGTTTTTTATGTTAAGTTTCTCCTATGAGTATTGTAGTCTGCTCATCAATAGTCATCATGTTCATGCTGAAGAAAACTATTTGAGAAAAGTTTTGAACCACTGCATGCAAGACATTTAAGTAGCAGATGAATCCAAAATGAATACACTGTAAATTCCCCTAGCATGCTCCATGGTGTAGTCCCATTACAAAAAGATGTTGGTAAGGATTTTGCCTTGACATTAGGCTTACCAATGGAATCTTTAGATTCTGAAGGAAATGAGACAGACACAGAGCCAAGGAGCAGGACACACACCAAACAATGAATAACAGTTGTTTTGTTATAAAAAGCCCAAGCAACTGAGGGCAGTCCCAGTCACAGCAGTGCTTGAACAAGCAGCGTCATTGGTATCATGCTCTGATTTGAGAACATTCAGTTCAGCACATTCAGGGGAAGTGAGTACACAGAAGCTAAATGGCATTTTCCTCATTTTAAGTTATGAACCATTTTCACGGCATTTTCTTCCTGATCATCACACTGATGGCACATTTCTACAAGGGGCTGAAGAGTAAATCATTGCATACATCCCTAAATTTTAAGGGTCCTTCCTACCCCTGGAGATGCTCCTACTTCTAAAGTGGCACTCAGCAAAACTCTAGTGAATCATTCAGACTGAAGAGAAGTAAAACAACTGTGTTCATTCACCAAAAAAACTTAAGTGGAAAATGAGCAATAGAGATCACTTAGGATTTTGTTCATCAAAAACATATTCCATCCTTAAAGAAAGTCACAGACCTAAATAAGTATTGCAGGTGGGATGTCAATTCAAATGGAAGGAATATGAAGTCTGTGTTGATAACTGTGTGATGCACACACTTATGCATCACACATTATTACACAGGAGCAGGCCTCTTAAAAAATTAAAACAACAATCAAGTTTTATTAGCTAGTTCCCTAGAATTGACCATATTAATAAGATAAAGGAGGAGTATGACAAATCTAAAAACTCAAGCTCAGGCTCATGCTTCTCATCTTTCCTTTAGGAAAAACACATGAAAGAATATGTTAGGAATAACCAGAAAGATCCATATTATTAAAGCTCAGTAGGATTCTGTGCACGGTGCCTCAAGAATAGGTTAGCAGCACATCCAGGATCAATGAAAATGAAGACTACACCACTCGTCTGTAAGATTTCTTGATCAATGTAACAGCATGTCTTCATCAAAATAGGCTTCCATACAAGTGTAAACCTTCTCTTTCTCTGGAAATACTTGCATAATTCCAGAAGCCAAGCACTTACACATGTATTGTATGTCAGGTGTGGAAGCCTCATTTCTGCCACTGTATTCTAATCCCAGAATCCACACAATGTCTTAAATTTTCTCTCAGCTGTCTACCTAAACAAAACATCAGCAGAATTATGAACACACTTCTGCCTCTCCATTTTCACCACCAGGAGGCAGGCAGTGGAATGGTGAAGTGGCTCACATTTCCCCCTGCCCCTTCTCTACAAACAACTACAAGCACACAAGTGGCTCACTGAGTCAAAGAGCTCAAATTTTGTGCAGAACATATGCTTATTGTGAATGCTGTGGAGCAAAGTGCTCTTTGGAGAACTGATATTCTGTAAATGAAATGTATCTACAGACACACACTTGGAAAACATAGCAGTCTTTCTCACTGACATACTAACAAAGCTCACTAAAGATGCATGTGCCATTCAATTTTCTTCAAAATAACTCCATTCAGTTGAGTTTACAGTTTGAAGGTCGAGATTTAAGGTAATTTATTACCACAGAGCACATCAAACTGATACTAAACACAGAGCTGGAATAAACCATAGAAATGTCAATGCAGTTTGTGTAACCTATTATCAAAGACTTCAGAAAAACACTCTGTTTTCAAATACACTATTTTAGTACAGTTAAAACATACCTTCCAGGAGTTTTTGTAGGCTAGATCTCATTACATGAATATTTTCAATGCCAACAAACTGGAATCTAATGTTTGAGTAGTTGTCTTCGTTCTCGTAGCCCTTCCCAGCAGCTCTGTTAGCCATTGCATTAAGCTTAAAAGAGGAAAATAAAAATACTGAAAAATATTACTGGAATAAAAATATCAATTGAAGAAAAAAAAGTCAAGCAATTTCAATTGAATACATTGGGAAAAACCCACAAGAGAACATAGTATAAAGAGATTCTAACAGAAGTTTGTGGCAAATCAGCTTGAAAGCACTGAAGTGTAAGAAAAGGGCAGTATATATATATATATCTATCTATATGTAGTCTATATTTAGAACTGACATATCTGAATAATGCATTTAGTAATTCCTATTCTCTTCTCCATATTCCTAACTAATAAGCTTTTACTTGTGTCCAAACATTTCTGAGTAAAGACACTACAAACATCTCACCTACAAAGGAAAGTTTCCCAGACATTTTCAGCTCCTCTGTTCAGACACTTGAGTGAAATTAATACTAATTGAAATGAAGATGGGTCTAAAGAGTGAGAATTAGCCACACATTGTAACACAGGTCATAACATAATTCAACTTAATAAAATAACAGAATTCAATTCAATTAGACAGCGATGAAGTATGATGGTGAGGCACTGGAAAACACTGCCCAGAGAAGTTGTGGATCCTGGAAGTATTTGAAGCCATACTGGATAGAGCTCTGAACAACCTCGTCAGAAGGCTGGAGATGATGTTTAAGACTTCTTCTAACTCAAGCCATTCTGTGATGACCTCAAAATGCCAGAACAGAATTTCCTCCACTTCCTCATTTCAGAGACAGTATGTACAGATCATTTACCCAGAACATAGTACTCTCTCCCATTCCAAAAGAAATCCCATCATAGCCCACTACTTCATGAATTTCATTTCAAACAGTTAGAATAATTTGGATCCCACTCAACTGTTCACTTCCTAACTACGATTTAAATGTATTTTTAAACGCCCCTCTCAAAGTTCAGCAGCATATTCAGAGAATTCTAGCTGAGTACTGGGACAGGTTCAACTTCTTTAAGAAAGCAAGTAATTGAAACACTTGAATAGAAAGGCCTAACCTTATCTTCACAACATTTTTGCTCATGATGGACTCATATTTGGCTCCAAAATTTTCAGAATTACATTGTATCCCTGCACTCTAATATTCAGGAGAGGCTTGTCTGTAGCAAGTACCTACCTTGGGCCTAGTGTCCATGACATACATGTAGCGATTTGAAGGATTTGCTTTACTGATGGCTTGCAACATGTGCTCATCTTCCAGGCACCTGGCACTGAAACCTGAGAGAGGCTGACTGCATCTGCAAATTGCAGCCTACCAGAGACAACAAAGAACAGATCAGCATCAGTTTAATACCTGTACTTGAAGTGCTTTGCAAAATCTCAAAATACACTTAATCTGTTTCGTTCAGCAGGTAGTACCAGCAAACTGAATAAAGTTCAGGTGTTCCAACTTTTTAAGCACATGCCTTAGAAACTCTGAAATACAGCACCTACAACTTAAATCTAAAGATTCATCAAAACAGTTTTTCAGGTTCATCTTTATGGGCAAGGTATCAGTTTACATAATTGACATAAAAACTCTCAAAAGTACAGGCTGGAAAAACTACATTTTAGGAAAGCAAGCTACTCCCTTAATATAGAATGAATTATGTGTGGTTTTATTAATGCAGGCATGATTTTATTATTGCAAGTGCAATTTGCTATTATCTAATGTTATTTTTGTAATGTAATTTTCAATGATATGTTGTATTTCAGAAGGTATCAGATACATCTTCCAATATTCAAATAATAATGTAATTATGTTCAAATTCATCCAGTAGCTTCACATTCATCAGACATATTCTTTAACTCAGCAAGGTGACAGTACTCCTCTCCTTCCACAGCTGAGACAGGTTCATGCTGCTTTACACCACCCTCTGCAAAATCTTAATTTCTACCCTGCAGAGTTCTTTTACCTTGCAAGTAACTCCTTGAAGAAACAATTCTATTATTTTGTTGGTTCATCTGTTTGGGTTTTTTTCCTACCATTTTGACCTAACAGATTTTATTCCTGATATATGAAGAAAGACAGATCCCTTAAGAGAAAGCTATCCTCAGTTACCTTAATGTTAGTTTCTGAAAACTGTAGTAGATTCAACTGATTACTTAAGAATTTCTTTTAAACTGGCTAGGTTTACTCAGCATCCTGTTAGGCACCACTCCTGTCAGCTGTATTCAGTTATCCTGAGTCACAGCCTTGCCATACAAGTCACTGTGCTCCTCACCAGCCCTTGAATTACTGCCAAGTGTTCAGAAATACTTTTCAGCACACTTACAGTAAAAGGAAGTCACACTATACCTCTTTATTTTTATGGTAATATGACAACACTGGGAATCTTCCTTTGCTTCTGAACTTGGAGCTGCCAACAATTATGGGCTTGCTTGCAGTTCTGGGAACATAAAGTTCTCTAGGATAGGTTTCACAAATCTGAAAGACAGATACACAAAAAGGATTTCATAGGCAAGACACAAAGCCTAATCTAGTTTTATTGTATTCAATTTGAAAGATGTAAGGTGAACTAAGACACAAAAACAAACACTACCATGTTTCACTATACAAATGCAAACAATTCAAAGGAGACAAGACCTGGATGAAAGTATACAAACTGGTATCCAAGTTACACAGGCAAGCATCACCATACCATTCACTCTCAAGATTGCAATTCTGCAGTAGAAATGCTAAGAATATGTTTCAAATAAAATACTGAAATTATTTCCCTGATTTTAATACTTGCAGACTATAATGTAAGATGAAATCCAATCTCAGAATCGGCCACACCACCACAACCAGCACTGCAAAATGCTAATGTAGAATCCTGCTCCATTAAGAGAGACATCACAAAGCTGCAGAGCACCAGTCACTGGGGCTGGGCTTCAAACAAGTGAGCATCTCTCAAAACAATCCCAAAGAACCCTCACATCCACGCACACACGCTCTCTCAGTGAGGCCTTGGGAAAAACTTCAATTAGGAAGTTGTGAGATTGCACACTGATTAAGGAGTTAACTCTACCTACAAGTTTTGGCTTATATTGCAAGCCAAGTGCTTTCATAGCATTAAGATGTTTTCTACAGGCCTGATCAGAAACAGATGCAGAGTAGAACGTGTTTCCATTACAACACTTACCTTGTAATCACGATTTGCATCAGACAACTGCCAGTAATCATTTGGCACTCCCATTCTCTTATATTCTTCTGCTAGATCAATAAGCTGCCAACCTTTGACTTGCTCAGACTCATTTTGTTTTGGATTGTAAGAAAAGGCATAGAGTTCTTCATATTTTGCTAAAAGGTAAAGAATATGTAATGGAGAGAAAGTCTCAGGCTTCAAGATTCACAGAAGCAAGATACTTGACATGCCTGAAATATTTATTCTGCAACTATCCTACAGTTAACTAACACATTTATAGATACTTAGAAGTAGGTTATGAAAGATTTCCTGAGTGCGCTTGACCTATTTCAGAAGAGACATTTCTAAAGCTATAAGGGTGACAAAATCAAGACTGACAAACTTAAGGCAAAAGGCAGAATTATTAGATTTCACAGGATATGAAAGAACAAACTATTTTGGGAGGTAAGAACTGAAATTTACATCTATTGACCTTAAAAAAAGGAAGTTTTTAAGTTCTGCTTAAAAAAGAAAAGCTTTCAAAAACTTTGTTTTTCCTAGTATGCTATTTACTTATGACAGATGACAGTTTGCACTGTTCTAAACACAAAGCAGAAAATGCAAAAGACATGCATACTGACAGTCGTCTCTTGTAAAGCTGAATTGGTAATGTTATTCTAGCATTAAAATCTCAGATTTATTTTTGAAACTGCATGAAATTAGTAACAACTGCTTAGTGGTTTTTAATCTATGGAACCCACAATTAAGAGAGACTATACACATTTATATTCACAATTTCAGGAACAACACCAGAAATGCAAAAAAACTATAAAAAGATCTCTCAGTCTATTAAGCAAAAGCAGTGACATACAAAAGCCAGACAATGCAGTTTCTGAATTTTTATGCAATTAAAATTTAACCAAAAAACCTATTTATATACCAAACCCATGTGAGACTTTACGTAACGCATGTTTAAAGAACATTAAATAAAAGATACATGGTTTACATACACACACCCCCCAAACTTGATATCCATGCATATACTGCAAAGTCTTTTACAGCTACAAGTATTACCTGTTCTTGAGAGCTGAAGCAAAGAATTATAAATGTCATGACAATCTCTCTCTCTGGGTACAACAAAGTGAACTATCCTGAAGTTCTTGCACTGGATGACAAGCGGGCAGCCAGAAGTAGTCAAAGGAAGTTTTTCCACTGCAGCAATGTGATGATGTAGTATCTGTGACATACAAAAACTCAGAGTAAGCATGCTGAGGAAAAACAAGAACAGCGTACTATTTAGATCAGCAGATGTCAGACAACACACTAAGCAATATGAATATGGATTTTGACTAATTTTGTCAGTCAGTTACAAAAAGAAATACATTTAGAAGCAGGAATCCAAGAATGCCACTTCGATCAGGATACTAAAATGTATAGAACTTTAGTTATTCTCTTCTATCATTTTGAAGTGTCCTTCTAAATGCAAAACTGAGATGTAAAACTCCACTGCAGTTGTTCAGTTTTCTTTCAACTTTGTTAACACTCATTAGGCAGTGTCCAGAGAGGATATCTATATTTAAGGATCTACAAAAACATACTTCAGAATTGTCAGACAAAATAGAAGGGAAAGGAATTCAATCTATGAAAGATACAGGAAATCCTGAAGATTTCAGAATTCCAGTATTTAACAGGTATAGACAGGAGATAAGAAAACCACCTATATTACCTACTGTATTAGATAAACATGACAGTTTCTCAGCTAAATGTTTATGACCAGTTTAACAGCACTGTCACAGCAATGGACATACAAAAGCCCTCCATAGATTTATGTGTGTGGCAAATCTACACAAGATTTAGGTAAATACATAGAAAGTAACAGCTATTCAACTGTAGGAAGAAAGGCATAGACACACTACCTCAACTGAACAAGATGTTCTTGATAGAATTCCAATTACCTCACTGAAGCAATCAAATCCTCTTAGACATTGATCAGAATTTGACAGGCATCTGAAAACTATGCTGCCAAACATGCATTTACAAAGAGATTATCTTGGAGACATTATGATAATTATACCTGCATTATCATCAGAAATGCAGTACTTGGAGCATAGGTTCAATTTCCCCAAAATGAAACCTTTTAATGTAGTGCATAGGGAGACGCAAGCAAGTAATGCTTCTGAATCATGTTCTTCCCAAAAACTCATTTTGTATGAAAGGATAACAGTTTGGTTTGTACAGAGTTCTACGTTGTATCCAAGAACAAATAATAGAAAAATCCATTTTCTTGAAAGCACCATGAGGCACTTAGTCAGATAACCAGGATACATGATTAAGGCTAATCAAGGAAAATACACCTGGCAGGAACAAAAAAATTAACAACAGCCAGGGAGATGATATTTCATCCTGGAGGATGGAAGACTTGAGGCACTACCTCAAGTCAGGTGGCTGGGCTCCAGTGGGAGCCATAGCTTGATATCCATCTGTGTGCCATCAGGGCATTGAGTATAAAAACTAATGGGAAGTACTGTACTAGCCAGCTTTGATTGCACACCACTGGTACTGGTTAACAAGAAGCTGTAGCCCCATCTGAAACCTTTTATTCCAGAGATGAATACTTGTGAAGAAACAGCTGCTTACTGTTCTAAAAAAGCACATAGCATCTTCAATATTCCCCAGTCCTGAGATCTTAGGATTTTTGTTCATTGAACCTAGACAGAATCTAATTACAAGGTAAGTTAACTGAAATTTTAAACCTGATGCTTAACCTATGTATCAGTCTCTCACTCCTGCCTCAGAATTACAGTGCAAGACAGTTATTTAAAGAAAACCACCACACATGCATTCAGAAATACAAGTGAATGCTACAGAAGAAATTACAGCAGCTTGAAGAAAAGTAAAACTTTTCAACATGACCTGATTTCAACTGCAGCAGTGTCACACAAGAGCACAACCTGTGAATTATTAACTTATTATGATACCATGAAGGAGGAGAGTAGAAAGAACAGCTAAGAACACTTTAGTAAACAAATTCAAACTTAGATCAGGAAGAAGAAATGCATTGGGAGAACCCATGCCTTTGAGCCACAAGCATTGGTTATCCTTACCCACGTCTCTCTCTGGCTTGAATCTATGAATAACAGATGAGTTGCTGTAAGGTACAGAGTTCCCGTCAGTGACTTATTGCTCGTGCTGAACCTATCCAGTAATTTCACTTGCTCTACCTGTAACAAAAAAGGGGAAGGGGGAACAAAACTTAAATCTTGAATTTCTGCAGAAATTTAAATTCTAACTTAGCAAAGGCTTTGTCAGCTTGTGCAATGATTTTGAAAATGGTAGGAAACATAACACAGCACACACAAGGCTATTCAGGTCAAACTAGAGTGGTAACAAGCTTTGAGACCAACTAGTTCAAATACCCTGTTTCAATACAAAATTGAGCTTTTTTTAGTTTCAATTTTTTTAAAGTAAGGACTATTAGTGACTAAGCTTTTAGGCTGCTTCCCTAAAATACAACAAACACACACTAACAATTTCCTGGTATCAAGATGCCAGCACTGAATTAACAGCTGATCTCAGCAATGTGCTTTATTGGCTGTCTGCACACTCAAAGCCATAAAGATTATGCTCTCCTGACTTCCATTTTAGCTATGTACTGTCTTTTGTAAATTCTCCAACTTCAAAAATCTGTATTATTATAACTTTGCCTCATAGTCAAAATACATTCTTAATGAAATGTAAACATTATACTAATAATTACAAAAAACTTCTAGAAATTCAAGGACTGTGCTGGCATTTGAAGCAGATAATTCAGGCTTGAGCCTCGCAAGGGCAAACTACTCCTTCTGGCATTCTATCAATATTATTATCTCAATCCTATGGAAAATATTTCAAAAGAAAAAATATTTCTAGATAGCCTGCTTTTTATCTGCTCCTCTTAACTCTGGGCTCCGCAGAGTGCTCTATTTGAAACAAGCATTACATGATTCTTTGTGTGCAAGAACAGGAAAGGAGTGTGGCAAATAGCTTATCTCCATGCATTCCTCTATTTCTTGGCAGCACTGTCTCATTAATGCCAAGTTAAAGCTCTGTGCTACCCTTACATGCGTGGCACAACTCCCAAGACTTCCACACCAGCAAGACCAGCATCCAGAGAAGGCAACAAGGAGAGCCCATATCTACTGTGCTGATGTTAAATTCTTTTTTATAGCCACTTTTAATTGCTATATACTGATGTATTTACCTACTAAAAGCACATACAAAACAGAAAAAAAAAATCAGGTATTTCTTATGATCTACAAAGGCCTACTTTTTATTTTGAAAATTAAAAAGACAACTTCATTAATTCAAAACAGAATGAAGGAAATACAAATACATACTAGAAGTCAGCACTATGATAATATTCTAGATTTCAGTTCAGAAAGCAAAAAATTTGAAACTACATGCATCAGTACATCAAAATACGTTATGCTAAATCCACCATGTCCCCAGGTATAGAGTAACATAAGTGAATACACCACAGCCAAAACACAGAATTCATACTGGGCAGATCTGCAGCAATAATTGCTCAGGTACCTGGCACTGCACCTCCCCAGCAAATTAAGAAGTTCACAGAAACTGCTCCAGCTTTGCTCCAGTAACACAACCCACAAAATCCTGGCATGTGAGGTTTCCTTCTCCTCCATGTAAAAAGGCAGCTTTTCCCCAAGCTGTATTTCTACATTAGATGAGAACAGGCACTAGTGCTCCAGCTTCCACTTACATACCTAAAGTCTTCAAGAATTCTGAAAGTGAAGTAATAGATAAACTTCTCTTAAAGAAAACTGAAATGTTAGTTAGATTCAGCCTCCATAGATGACACATTCATTCAAACTTGACTCAAACCAGCTTTAATGGGTACTCAGATTATTATACACTTTTTTCTGTTGCTGTTTAATTTGATTTAGCAGTCAAACTAAGCAAAACTTTCCATCTCCAGGAGTAAAATCCAGCAGTATTTTCACTAATACAGATTTGACTTCAAATATGGGAACAGGTTTGACTGAAGAATTTTCAGTCTTTTCTACCTACATTTTGCTATAAAGTATCCTTAAGGATTCTATCAAGATTTATTGTAAAACCACATATTCTTTATTTTACCACCACATTTAATAAACTAAGTTTGATCATTTGTTGCTACTTAAATATGAAACTCTCAGAAGTGATTTTAAATTGACCTCACTTCCTTATTCAACATAAAATCTGTAGGACAGTTTAATTTCACAAAAAGCTACACTCAATTTCAGGTAGCTGTGCTGACAATTCTAAGGAAATTTTAACTTCAACATTCCCAGCAAACTGAAGTTGGAAGAGGTACAAAACGTATTCCATCACCTTCTCCAAGGGATAATGGCTGCCCTGCACAGCAGTTAATTTATGCAAGACTGCACTGTTATTTCAAGTTTATGTCCCTATGACTTAACTAAACCGATAAAACAGGAATGCCATCAGATTAGAAAAGCAGGGACGTATCAGAACAGTTGGCATGAGATCCAACTTGAACCTACACACAAACTGAACCTTCAAGGCTCACAGTACAGATTGTACTTTACTCTTCTAGCTTCCTATACCTGTAATGCTCACCTATATGCATTTTAATCTACCTGGATATTCGATAAACCAACAGCTTACAAAAAAGCTAAGCAAGCAAAAAAGTTGTAACAGAAGAAATATCATGCTATTTCTTACCATGACACTGATTTTTTAGAATGTATATTTTTTTATATGAATTATAAAAATAATTGCTTCAAGTAGTAAATCTTGTATCTTACAAATTGTGTTCAGAGTTCATTTCTCTCTTCAGTTATATTGCTACATGAAGTATTTTTTCCCCAGCAGGGCCCCAAAAACATAATGCAGAAATATAATCACCTGCAGATGCAGAGAAGTCAGCAACCTGCAGCCTTTCTAGTCTCAATTCAGGTCTGAAACTTAAACAGATACTCTGATCATCAATAATCATTGGCTTCAGTAGAGCTTTCATTTTGGAACCAGTTACTGACTGCAACAATACGATATTAAGTTTCCAAACAAGGACTTTCATGTTTGTAAATACACAGGCTCATAAAGAAACTTTATCTCCAATCTGTCAGCGTGGTGCAAGACTAATGAAGTATCACTAGCAGTAGTTGATCAGAGACCTTCCTTCTGTTTCACATATACACATGTAAATGAAAATTAAAAGCAGCTATACTCATTTATATAAAACTTATGTAAGCCATTACTAAAAAAAGTTATGCAATTATGTTCCTTTATGTAATTATTGGCTATAGAGCTACTACTTGGACACGAACTATGAACACTCCTCTTCTAAACATATCTATAAATCTACTTGAAGGTCAGACTGTCAGATTCAGGAATTAATCACAATTTCCAGGACCCAACAGACAGGGGGAGTCCTTTCAGCAACCTTTGCAGTCAGGGATGATGAGCAAGGTGAGAAAAGTACTGTTAGAAATTTCATTCTATAGAAGCTGCGACTTAAAAACTTACTTAAAAACTAGTCACAACAAGAAGAGAGACCTTCCTTTTGCACCTTCATTATACAAAGACTAACACAGTAATAATAGAAAATAAAAATCAGGGAAGTCCAAAATGTCAACTACAGCTTAGCTAACGTGTTTTTTAATAGCCTAACACATTACACATGCACCGACGGCCCGCGTATTTAACAAGACACACTGGAGTCTTCCGAAAGGAGAAAACAAATCAGTTGTTTTCACAACCGATTTGCCTCCAAAACTAGAAAAAGCTGCACGGAACCATATCCAGGGCACACAAAACAACTGCAATCCCCTCCCAGCTCGCTTCTCCTGTTCCCCATTCCACCACAAAAACCTCTACACCAGGATTTTACAGACACGGGGCCGCACTGGAGCAGCACGCCCAGAGCCCTCCACCCGTTCCAGCGGCACGGGCCGCTCCAGAGCCCCTGGCGGGGAGGCACCAGCCACAAGCAGCAGGAGGCAGGGAAAACAACAACGCCCTCGCCCGCAGCGGACGCGCCGAGGCGGGCGGGCCCTCCCGGCCCCGCTGTTACCCCAGCTCCCTTGCGGCCTGTCCGCCGTGCCGCAGCACCAGGAGTACCTTGGTGGTGCGGATGTGCTCCATGGCGGTGCCCGCCCGGCCGCAGCCGCCCCCAGCCCGCCGCCACCACACAGCCGCGCCAGCCGCCGCTCCGGCTGCGCTTCCGGGGCGGGG
>VZTT01076659.1:3857-15049 GCA_013400855.1 Buphagus erythrorhynchus | reverse complement strand
GCTTCCGGGGCGGGGCCGCGCCGCCAACGGGGCGGGGCCAGCGCCGCGCAGCGCCCCCGCGCGGAGGGCGGCGGGAACGGCTGAGGGGCGGCTGGAGGGTGGGAAAATGACGGGGGATAAAGGGATAACTGTGAGGAAGTGGTGAGGGAAAACATGGTGCTTACCCTCGGATGGAACGCGAGCGCACCCGACATACCACACGCAGTAACAACGTGAGGGGGACTCAGCGGAGGGTGGAGAAGAGGGCCAGGCTCAATCGAAACCGTTGCAGAGATGGGAGTTCGGTGGTGCTTTCCAGATGATAAGCCGCACAGCTCTTGAAAACCAAGGGAGATAAAGGAAGATGCGCTGTTGTTGATCAGCAGCCATGGTGAAATCACCCTCCTTGGACTGATGCATGTTCCTATAACCAGGTTATTTCAGATACTCTCCTGAAATACCCACCTGCCAAGGTACGAGTACCCCTCACTGACTAAGATGTATGACTAAAGTCACTCAATGTCCACCTAGACATAAAGAAATAATACAGAAGTGAGTTAAGAATGAGAAGTTAGAGAAGACTGTTGTAACTTCTGGGATCAGTCGATGGGCTGAAGCAGTCTTCTCTTCCATGGGGATGCCTAAGAACCACACCCATGACAGTGAAAGGAATAAGATGAATGTGTCTTTACACGTGAATCTGCTTGTAGATAGGGCTAGGAACTCATAGATAGGGAAGTAACAGAAGAAAATATTAGTTCTAGAAAACGTTACTACTGATCAACACAGACTGTTGCTCAGCCAAGGCAGTGTTAAATTCTTGAACCTAGAAAAAAAGAACAAAGACTTCATAAAATTATGAATAGTTTCTTTTTCTTTCTTTATATAACAAAAGAGGGGTGCATATTAAAACAGGGGCATAGAGTAGGTGTTTTGGTACAAGTCTGTACCTTCTGAGTTGGGAAGAGGGTGATGCAATTGGGAACTTCGGATAAAAAGGAGGCTGTGTCCCCCAACAATTTTAGAGACCCCATGGGAAATGCCCCACAGCCTCTCCTTTTATTCGAATAAAGTTACAGGACTCCTCTGTCTCCTTTTTGAGTGCAAACTTCTGACATCTTCGATTAATCTCCCTAACAATGGAGTGACAGTAGGTGTGTTGGAAATGAGCCATTCCCTGGTTACCCAGGCCTCTATTTCAGTCTGAATCTTGCACATGGGGATATTCCCAAAAGATGGCTCTTTCTCTTGTGTCTGGGGGTGCCTAGTAACCTCCACGTGCTTAAGCAGGGCCACTTGGAGCCAGTTGCCCAACACCATGTCCAGGCAGCTTTTAAATATCACTAACGATGGAGACCCCACCACCAGTTATTTGGGCAACCTGGTAAGCGCTCGGTCCTTCTAGCAATGTCTCCTGACGTTGAGATGGCACCTCTCATATTTCAGTCTGTGCCATGCTCTAGTCGCCCTGCTGCTGGAGTAGAGGTTGGACGCGACCATCCCCGAGGCCTCTCCCAGCCCAGCTCCCGCGCGTTGCTGTCGCTTTAAGGGCCGCCGGGCCGTCCCGTGGTGCACCGCGGCGGGCGCGCGGAGGGGAGCGTGGCCGGCGTCCGTCCGCGCGCTCGGTGCCGCCGCTCGCTCCGCAGGTGGCGGCGGGCGCCATGCGGGGCTGAGGGGCCGCGACCCCAACGCCAACGCCGTCCCGCTCGCCCACCCACCTACCCACCTGGCCCTCGCCGCTGGCTCCCAGCCCCGCTCTCCGGCTGTTCCCGCCGTTCCCGCCGCCGCCATGTCTGCGGGGTTCTCCTTCGGCGCGGGCACCCTGGGCTCCACAGCGACCGCCGGGGCAGGAGGAGGAGGAGCAGTCGGGGGTTTTTCCTTCGGAACCGCCACGCCGAGGTAACGCTGCGCCCCCCCCTCCTCTCGGTTCGGCCATGCTGGCACCCCCCGCGGCCTTAGGCTGCCGCGCGGGCCCGGGCCCAGCCTGAACCAGGGCCCCCGTGGTGCGGAGAGCTGGGGCGGCCTATGAGTGTGGGAGCGAGCGAGTCACTGCCCCGGGTTCGGGTCTCGGCGCCTCGCCCGCTCCCGAAGGGGCCCGGGGCTCCGGCAGTCCCGGCCGCAGGGCCCTCGGTGCGCGGGCGAAATGACCGCACCGTGTCTGCCCCGGCTTCCCTTGCCTTGTCTTCTTCCCAGGCTGCGCCTTTAGCTGAGACGTAGGGAGCGATCTGTTCAGCAGCTAATAATTAAGGGAGTTGCTTTTCTTAGCGTGCTTTGGTTTGGATGCCTCCTTTTACGGTTCACCCTGCCGCTCTGACCGCAGGATGTGAATCAGATGTGTATCCAGGTTTCTCCCAAAAGTCAGCCCGCGTTTGTGTCCGCGGCGTGGAGCGCGTTGGTTGATGCCAGTGCCTACATGTTCAGTGTCCAAAAGTGATGTTCTGTATATGTTTTAGAAGTTAAATTCGATCTAACCCTTTCTAACAAAAATAGCCTTGTGTTTGATGTATAGTATCTTGGAGTAAAAGGAGAACTTTGTGCATGTGATATACAGCAGGCTCTGTACTCCAAGCATTATGGTTTAGGTTTATCAGAATAACAGCTAAGTCTTTCTTGTTGGTGTTTTTTTCCCCCATTTTCTGTCTTTTTGCACACAACTGGACTAGTGGAGCCTGTTTATTCTGACCTGCTTGCTGTTGTACCTCAGTTGAAGATCAAGGCTCTTGTGGGACTTTGTGTCAGAGACTTTCCCAAACGCGATCAGAATTGAGCACTGTAGCGTAAACTAAATGGCCGGGGTGGTTACTCGGGGGAGCTTCGCTTAAGGTGATGCATTTGGAAATACCTGTTAGAAACGTCAGGAGACAGCATTGTGAGATGGAGAGAGCAGAACGTCTGGATCTGATGGACATCCATTTAATTCTTGGATTAAATGGCGGTATTGCTTCTTTGGGAGCCCATAGGAGAGGGAATAAGATTTCTGAGTTCGTCATAATAATGTAAATGTTGTGGCTGTGACAGATTGATGACTTTCTTGTGTTATTTCTGCTTGGTTTTGGAGGGGGAGATTGTTTGGAGATTTTGAGTTTTCTTGTGGTGGTTTTTGGAGTTTTTGTTTTTTTTTTCTTTTGGGTTTTTTTGATGTTTGTTTGTTTGCTTGGGGTTTTTTTAACTTCTAAGGTAAAGCTTTATGTTGATAAAGTTTTTGCTTTTTTGCTTCATGCCTTAATGTAGGTTTTCTGTGGTTCAAACAAGCAAGTTTAAATAATATTTGTTAATTCAAAACCATTCTTCTAAATGTACTGAAATAAGGTAAACTCTTTTGTCTTGTTGATCTGCACTTTTAAAAACTGCCTATTGAACTTAAACATTTTTGTTTGGTGGGAGTTTGTGTTCTTATCTGGCTTTTTTATCTCTTAAAATTAATAGGTGCTAAGTAATAGCAGTGTGGTGCTCTGTATTTTTAGTAATTTATTTATTTTTATAAGCAGGACCAGTCTTCATGGCTATTGGTCAAGGAGTATCATAGGGGAAGGGGCCTTCTTACTGCTTCTTGAGCATCCCTGTGAGATAATTTGCTTGAGAACATGTTTAAGACTGTAAGAAGAAGCTGTTCTTCTTAGCTGGGTCTAAGATGATATTGCCAAGTGTTAGGAGAAAAAGAATTTGATTGTCTGGTCCAAGCATAAATGTTAGGTGACCAAAGATTATATTCTGGTGGCTGAAAGCCTCTGTGACATGCCAACCTATCTAATTCCTGCTTTGCACTAGCAGCCTTTCAGATACTTGCACTCTTTTTTAGTTGATGTTCTCTTATGGCATGCTTTAGCCAGGTGCAGTGCTTCATTCTTGAATTCGAGTTCAGACCTGAGCTCCTCTTCCTTTCATCGTGTCCTTCTGGCCCATGCTTTCTCCTGCTGGTGAGAATGCTGCTATTACTTTGTTCCTACATTTTGAATTCTTTCTACCTTGAAAAAAGGCTGCTTCATTTTATTTGTGTTGGTTTGGGTTTTTTTTGTCCTCCTGTAGTGCTGAGTATCACAGTTTGTACTTTAGCTTTCTTCTATGGGAGTGCTGTAACACAAAAAAGTTTTCACAGAAGAATCGTCTACTGGAAAAAAGATGAGACGCATAAGCTCTTGACTAGTGAGAGAAGCACCATGTTGTATGTTTAAGTTTATAAGTAGTTAGGTCATGATGCTGCAGTTTGATATGTTGAAATTTTGGAAGTAAAGACAGCTGAAAGGCTCTGGATGCTGTGGGACAGTTAGTGAGTCTTTGTCTTTCTAAACTTCTTGGCCACTCTGCTTCCCGAATTACTCCCTAAAAAAGAACTCACACATAGTTCTGAACTTGTAACCAATGGGGCTTGCCATGATCAGTTGTATTGATAGTTTGGAAAGTTCTAATTCAAGAGCTAATTGTACCTTTTTTGTAAGGATTTACTTTTGTGTTTGACTTGTTAATTTAGGAGCTGCCCTCATACAAAAAGAGAGAGGAGATAAGGGAGCAATGAGAGGATACTGGACATCTGAAAGATAAAACTCTTGGTGAAGTCTGAATTTAATTTTGTTTCAGCATTGCTTTTTTTTTTTTAAACACATTTACTTAAGTAAAATGTGTTTGTGAAAACTGAACCTTGTTTATAAAAAGGCTCACAAACGGGACCAGGAAGTTACTACAAATTATTAATTTGATAAATTATTCATCTGATCTTTCATCAGTTAAGAACAAAATTTTTAAAACCATAGACTCATCTGGGTGCTAGTGTCTGCAATCTCATTGGCTGGAGATAACCATGACTATTGTATTCTCCTGTGTTCTGTGCTAATTGTAAAACTTGTTCTCTATTTGACATGAAATCTCTAAAATGTGTAGTTACATGAAAGAAATATTAAAGCCTTCATTTTCCCAGTGATGACCAATCTGATCCTCTCTCTTCTTTCTCTTCCCCTTCATCTGTAAAAGTAGATCTGGAAGTTGTTTTTCTGTAACTTTCTCACAGTTAGACAAGGTAGACTTTCTGACAGTCCAAAAAAATACAGTAGGCATGTGTTTGGAACCTGTGCAAAGGGATAGCATTTTGGTTAGAAAATTAATTAATGCTTCAGTGTGTTTTGATAGTAAGATAGGGTGAAGATGTGCTGTTGATGTGAATGGTTTTGTGTCTCTGCTTATCACTTAAGAATGAAAGAAAGCAACACTGGTTGAAGTTTCCGGTCAGAGATAACTAACTGGACTTGTAACCTGCTTTGAAAAGATCTTCATACAGATTTGTTATCATCTTTGTGCTTCTCTAGTGTTCTCTCATTTCAGTAGCACGGGAGAACAATTAGACAGAATGAATGAGATGATCTAACAGAGAAAAGTTGTTAAATTTCCAAGTAGTTTAGTAAGATCTGTCAGCTCAGCAGTGGCTGAAGAAATGCTGGAGTTAGTGTCAGAGAAGCAATGGGAGTTACAGAACTGTGAGAGCAAAGGGGGAGATGGGCTCCCTCTTTCTGTTCAGCGGCAGTGAGCTTGGACTCTGTGTTGCCTGGCTGAGTTGTTTGTGATAAATGATGTTTGTGGGAAAGTGAATGATGGTATTGGAAAGAAATTGAAATAAGGAGGGGAAGTGTTTTCATTTTGAAATAGAATTACTGCTAATAGTCTTATTTTGTAATAGCTCAACAGGAGGACTTAATTTTGGAACTCTCGGCTCTTCCACTGCTACAGCAACTACATCGGCTCCATCACTGGGGTTTGGGAGTGGACTTTTTGGATCAAAATCAACCACTGGCTTTACACTAGGAAGCACCAGTACAGGTAGAGAATAATTCTTGTACTGCAGGTTTTGGATTCAGCAGTGAAGATATAAATTACATGTACTCAAAAAAACTGGGTCATACAAAAATATTTACTCTTCTACAGTTGTTCTGTAGCTCAGAATATTACCTACACAGTTTTATAAAACCACTTCATTGAGCAGTTTGGAAGGTCATTCATTGAGAATTAAGTGGTATCAGTGCAGCAGAAACACAACTGCAATTACCCGAAAGCTTCCTGGTATGTGTGAATTGTTCTGTAGTTTGAATCCTGATGTATTTTAGGAATCTTAACTCTTCATCCAGGATGCTCAAAATTTACTTAAGGTTGAGGTACATTTAGACTTTAAAAGTATTTTAAAACTTTGTGAGATTGTTCGCATTTTTAATGCAATATTTGTAATTCTACAGTAGTGAACATTTCTCAGTTTGTTAATTGGGGATATTTAATGCAATACGCCTGAAGGAATTGAACATTTTCTTAGGTCTCTAATTCAGCCTATGAACTCACAGTTTCTTATAGGAGTAATGGAGTACAAAAGAATAAAACTTTTCTGACAGTGGTGTTTTTTTCAACCATCAAGCAGACATAAAAATAATTTTTACTTTGCTGCAATATTGCTAGATAAAATGGTCTTTTTCTTCTTGTATGCTTATATGAGTAGATGGCGAAAGTTCTAAGGACCAAGCTACTAAAAATAAAATCAGCAATAGACTGAAAGCTTGTATTACTGTCATTGGCTACATTGGGATGATTTTATTTCAGTGATTCTTTTGATAATCTAATCAGATGGTTTTTAAAATATGAAATGGCCTAACACTGTGTCCAGAATAGTCTTCTTTAAATTACCAGTGGGGCAGAAACCCTAAACCAAGACAGAGGATTTTACAAGGACTTTAGACTCTATAATCCTCTTCATTATGCTGTAAATCTGTTGGTTTGCATGCTGATGTTATGTACTACCATGTGACTGAAAAAAATACATGATAGAATTACTAGTTTTCATCTTTTTACCTTACTTCATTTGCAATTTCAGATAATATACTGCTGTTGTGTTAACATCAGCTTCACTGTTAGCAGCTTCTTCCGAAGATAAGTTTTGTTTTTTGAAGTCAGTTGTGCTTAATTTCTGCTGCTGGTGCTCACCAATGCTGTTTTCTGTGTTAATGTTTTATTTTTCAATACACTACAGAAAAAAGAAACTTGTATAATAGTTGTCTCATAATGTTGCATTATTTCAGGATTTTGTTTCATGTTTTTTACTGTCACAGCTTCTCTGTGGCCTTCTATTACTGTTCTTACCCTGTTTATTTGTTCTCATTCTTAAAGCAGGAACAGCAACAACTATTGCTACAGGACTGACATTAGGTAAGGACCTTATTTGGATTTTAATGTTACACAGACAGAAGACCTCAAGAGATAGATCTCTCTTGTAATGTATAGAGCTAGTGATAAGATGTGAGCTTTTTCCCCATTACTAATTGCTGTTTGCTTTACAGCCCAAATGTTGAGGCTGTAAATCAGAATGGAGCCCTGAAGTTCTAGGCACTGTTACTTGTTAAAGGATTATTTGATTCTTGTACAACAGTGACAGTCAAAAGTTGGACTATGTATTTATGCTCCCCTAATGAGTTTCATCCTTCAGCAGAGGGAAGGGTGATATGTTATCAAAGAATTATTCATACAGAATTTCTTGGTCTAGTGAACATGTCTGGTATGTAATTACCTCTTTTAGAAGAATAAAGAGGGTTGAACTGGGAACAGACATAGAGAACATTCTTTGTTTCTCTGATCAATCTGTTGTGACTGTTTTGCAGTTGCCATTAGAAATACAGGAGTATGTGGGTTGTTGTTGGCTTGGTTTTGATTTTTTTTTTTCTTTTTAAACAGCAGCTGAGGTCTGAGGAGTAACTGAGTTTGAGTATCACAAGTGTTAGGGGTGGAAGTACTGCAAGGTACAGTCAAAGAACTTAGGACTTCTTGACTGCAAAGAATTGCAGTCAAAGAACTTAGGAAGCCATACTATGGATAAATAATAGGAAAAATAGTATTGAATAAAGAAGCAAATCAAAGGGGCAGAAGGGCGGAGCAGCAGCTAACCCAGAAGAGACTGTGTGACACATAACCATATGTGGAAGTCAATACTGTGCAGATGTACATTAATTCTTTTCACTAGCTGGATGAACCAAAACAGCAGTTACTGAGAATATAAAGTGTGTGTTTGCTGTTGTGCTTTGTGTATGTATGTGCACACTCCTTTACTTTGGAATGGGGATTCTAGAATGTGAAATGTGTTCTTACCATGAAAACAGCAGGAAGTAGAAAGTATTAGTTTTACTTAAAAAATGTTTAAAAGCAAACTTTGAGGGAGTAACATCTAAACATATTTTTCTTGCTTACAAATTGAAAGGATATGTGCATTCATTTTGGTGTGCACATCTAATTGAGAGTTTGTCATCTGTATTTTGAGCAGTATTGTTTATAGCTCCATTTACAAATGTTTGTGCCATCTACTAGATGCTTTTGGTGGAAGTTGGGATTTTTTTAATACAGTTTTAACATTGGTAGTAGGTACAGCTGTCGGTCCAGAATCAAAGTCCACTGGATCCCTAGGAATTCTGGAGCAAAAATGCCTGTGTAATTGATGTAAACCACTGAAATTGATTTGAAAGGTCTGTAGCAATATTTTACTTGATGCAAGTGATCTTTTGTGCTGTGTCACTCATGATGGTTAAATGAGATGCAGAAGAGGTGAAGAATTAAACTTTCATTCTCAAACAGAATGTTCCAAGAGTGATAATTGGTTTTGGATTTCTTCTAGGCACACCTGCCACCACATCAGCAGCTACCACAGGCTTTAGTTTAGGTTTCAACAAACCTGCAGGTTCAGCCACGCCATTTGCTTTACCTGTTACTTCTACCTCAGCGGGTGGCCTGTCATTATCATCTGCTCTTACATCAACTCCTGCAGCAGGTAGGAAAATGTTTGGGGGTTTGGGGTTATTTTGTGGTTGTTATCAATAAAACTTGATTATATAACAGTTCTAGATCTGTTTTTCTATTATTTACATAATCTTGTTGTACATGACTGAAAGGGTTCATTGAACTTCTCAAGTTCTAAATTTGCATACCCCAACACACTAGAATTATGGTTAGAGAACCTAGTGATACAGACAACATATAATCCAAGTCATTAGAAGTGTAGCAAGAGCTGATTCGTCGTGTAAAATTATTTTTCTTGTTAACCTCACTGAAGTTTGAAAGCTTCCTACTTGTGCAGCTGCCAAGTTTGGAAAATGACTACCTATTGCAGATGGCCTGAAATGGTTAACTAGGAATGGAAATAATGTTTTTAAACGTTTTAAATTACTTCTCATATTGTCATACACCTGCCGTCATATTTAACTCAGCTGAACTGCACCATGCATGATGGTAATTGAGACACTTATTTTTCTTAACTTTCGAAGTCTGCATTTGAGCTCAGCTCTCTGTGCCCTCTTTTTACTGTTGCTTTTTGCCTGTGGTCTTTCTCTACTCAATTCTTCCCTTTATTACTAGAGGTTGGGATGCTTAATTCCAGAAGGCAGCTCAAACTACCATGGAAGTGTTATTGTATCATGTATCTTGTGTAAATATTTTAATGTTAAACATAAAATATTGAAATTTCAGCATGTTTAATATAAAAATCAGTATCACTTACTAGTTCAATTATGCTGTAAAATAAATTCTGTGCTAGGTTCTAGAATCTAGTGTAGTGTTCTGGGAGACTGCCAAAACTTTTGTATGGTTGCAGGTAAATATGGACTAATTAGAGTTATGAGGTTGTAAAGCAAAGTAACATATCATTCAAAAGGCTATGACTATGTGTGAAAACTGCAGGAAATAAAAGCACTTACTATCCAATTATGATAAAGATGCTGTTCAGACCTTTCAGTTATTTCTGATTGTCTATGGATGTATTTGAAGGCAATGTCTGCATGAAGCTGATTTCCTTTCTCTGCAGGAACTACTGGCTTTACACTAAATTTGGGTGGCACAGCTGCTCCGACTACAACTGCTTCCACAGGCCTTTCCTTAGGAGGAGCCTTAGCAGGCTTAGGAGGTTCGCTCTTCCAGAATACAAGCACAGCAGCAACAGGTGAAAGTTACTTCAGTTTTTTCCTCCTGTCTTAAAACAATTGCATTTAATGTGGGATTATAATGTAAGATTTCATTTATACAAAGTGTTAACACTGTGGAAGTGGAGTTTTTAACAGTGTTACAGTTAAGAACAATGTTGCTATCTGTGGACAATAAAAATGAAACTAAAATAATTGGCTCCTTTCTTATTCTTAAATTCATTTTTATTTAACACTTTTTAAAAAATGAAAATACAATAAAATCTTTCATTCCCATAATTGGCTCAAGGAAGTTGAGCATATATGGAGAGAGGGCAATGATACAATCTGTGGAGAAATGGAAAGCTTATTTTTGGTGAGTTTTGGTCTGAATAAAGTATTTCACTGCTAGTGTTGTCGTTTCACAGCTTCATTTTTCAGCTCTAGAGGAAGAGTTTGTGCTGTGTTGTAGTCTTGATACATGCAAAATGTAAAAATGCTGTTTGGATTTCTTGTAGGACTTGGGCAGAATGCTTTGGGTTTGTCTCTGGGGACAACTGCAACTCCTTCAACTACTGCCAGTGAAGGTCTTGGTGGCATTGATTTTAGTAGTTCTTCAGACAAAAAGAGTAAGTTTTTTATTTTAAATCGAGAGAATTATCAGAACACTGCAGCAAAGACTATTTTATTGGGTTAGGAGTGTGGAATTGAAGTTGACAGCTTTAACTTCTTACCTTTTTCAGAGGAATTTCAGTTGATTTCATTCTTAGATATTGTGCTTGTACAGAAGAACAAGATTGTGTTTGCAAATGCAATGTAATACTAATTAATTAATTAAAAATAAGTATAAGCTTGAGAACCAGGATATGAATCCTTGAGCTTTTTGGGAGTCAAGACTCACGGCTGCTTGCTGAGATGTCATTGCAGGTTTCTGCTCTATGTCAGATTGTCACTAGAGGGAGCAGCAGAGCTATATTGAAGTCGTGTGTGTTGCAAGTTACAAAGAGCACTGTTTTGAAACTGCTGTTACCCAGCTGTAACAGATCTTAAACTTGTTTTTTTCTCTTGAACGCCTGCACAACTGAAGTGTCCTAATTTTAGATGTTACTCTTCAAAACTGTTTCTAGTGCTGTGTAGTTCTATGTGATATGTTCTGTCAGATTGTTAAAACCACTTACAAAAACTTCATTTCTGTGGTAGCTTTAAAGTACTTTAGTAAGGGAATATTGAGCATCAACATATGAATGCTTGTTAATTTGCCTTGCTTTTACTAGGGAATCTGTTAATTTAATCACTTGATTTCTTTCAGGA
>VZTT01076658.1:60632-82332 GCA_013400855.1 Buphagus erythrorhynchus | reverse complement strand
GTCTTTCAAACCAAGACACCCATTATCCCCTTTCCCTTTGGAGTTGCGGATACTTGAGCATTCTTCCCATCCTCCAGTTCTGCCTCTGAATGCTTCCTCTTCTGGAATAAAGTGCTGCAGGACTTCCTTCCGAGGGCTTTATTAGCTGGGAAGATCCTAAGGTAGCCGTGCTCAGCAGCAGGCCCGTTCTGGATTCTGGCAGGGCTATGAATATGTGCTTTCCCCTGACCATTCTTATCATGAAACACAGATAAAAATCGACAGATGCATCTTTAATGCATTTATAAACCTCAAAGGATTTGGCTTTCTTTTAAAGCAGGCATCTGGCTTTGCATTTCATACTTGGTTTTCTCTTGATTACTTGAAAATCCCCATGTGGTCCATCCCAACTCTCACCTTTTACAGATATTTATTGGAGATGATTTCCAATGATGAGTGGGATTTAGGAACGATTTTTAGATGTGATGTGTCTTATTTCTGCAGAACTAATTTTCTGGAACAGCTTAAATCTGTCATTGGTACTCTAAACAAACCAAGACACCTTTTGTGAAAAATCTGCTTCTAGATCCATTCTGTGTTGTATGGCAGAGACTGAAGGGCTCTTCGAGAGTCTAGTTCCCTCTAGATGAGGCAAACACTGGAAAATCTTTTATTAGCAAAAGCAAGTCAAATATGTCTTCATACTAATCACATCTGTGTTTTTTAGAATTAAGCAAAGGGAATGTTTTGGTCTCTGCAATTCTCTGACCTGAATAAGTTTGCTTGTGGTGTTTTGGTTTTTTTTTTTTCTCCTCAACCTGCAGTTGATATAAGAGGGACAGGATTGAGAACTTCCTGGTTTCTAAATAAAATATCCTTCCATTTGATACAATCTTTTGTATTTTGACAGGGAAAAAATGTTTTTGTTTTGCAGTTCATGTGACATAGGATTTAGTCGTATATGATAGGCACTATACGTCAGAACAGAGGATGCTGTTTTCTTTATCTCTTTGCTGCTTTTACCACTTCCATCTTTGGAAAATGGGATTCCTTTGGAGTTCTTGGTTATTGTAAGTAGCTGATTACATGTCTTAGCCGGAACACGCAAATGACACTTTCCCTAGCAGCTGGTTGATTGGACATATGTTAAATTTTTACCTTACTCTTAATTGTACTCTGGGATATCAGTAAACTGATAGGCTGTCAAGGAAAGCTAGAGTATTTGTAGTGTCACTAAAATACCTTAAAGCAGGAAAATGGTTTTGAATAAAATAACAGAATGTTCAAGTTTGTAATCTGGCTAAATTTCAATATCTTTTGCATGTCTGCCTTTTATAGAGATGCTTCCTTTCCTACTGAGGATGTCTTGCTTCTTTGCCCAATCTCAGTAACTGCATAACATGACTGATGCTTTGAAGAAGATGGTTCATTCTGCAGGGTGGATTATAAG
Source organism: Buphagus erythrorhynchus (assembly GCA_013400855.1). Classification (NCBI taxonomy): domain Eukaryota; kingdom Metazoa; phylum Chordata; class Aves; order Passeriformes; family Sturnidae; genus Buphagus; species Buphagus erythrorhynchus. The sequence goes on along the minus strand of VZTT01076658.1, from coordinate 80,903 downwards.
CAAATGATTTATAAGGAAGTCATGAAGCACAGTAGGAAACTTTTTAAACATTAAGTCTGATTAGAAATATTAATAAAGGAAACACTTCTTCTGAATGTGAAAGTGATGCTTAGAGAAGGACAGTGGACATTTGCAGTTCTGTAATTTTAAAATAGTTTCTGGATAAACTTTTCCCATGTTTTTTCCAGTAGCCATTGTTTTTGTTGTTAATAGTCAACTACTGGACATAAGAGATTCACATTTAAGTTTATTAAGTGTATATCCTTCTAAGTGAGTGTGTGAAAATTTTGGCATGCGTGAAGCTTATCTCAGTAACCATGTAATATCATAAAGGGCACATGGTGATTTGCATCATTTCAAGTAGCATTTTCCCAAACTAATTCTGTTCACTACAGGCCCCAAGTCAAAATTTGAATGGTGCTTTATCTAATAAACCTCACAGCTGTCCCTTGCTGTAGAGCTGACAGTTCATTCAGCGTGCAGAGGAAATGCATCATCTGACTGAAGAAGTACTACAGTAGTAGAGCAGTAGAGTGGGCAAACCCACACAGGCTTGATTCTTCTTTGGCACAGAGGTAACTTGTGAGGTTGTCCATTAGCTCCCAGTGAAAAAATTCAGCTGAGGATGGAGGGCTTGCCAAGTTAAAAGGCACATGGTGAATTTCTAAGGCTGACTGTCAGTTATCTGCTTAGGTGTGTCTGATGGCTCTGGTATCAATATTACAACTTCTACAGTTTTGTGCTTACAATTCTGGACAAGGATTGTCCATACAGAGGGACTGTTGCAGTCCACGTGCTCTTCCGTTACTACTTGGACTTTTGGGCTGTTTTCCTGTGGGAGGCATCTGCAGTCTTAGTGTCATACTTTCATAGGGATCTGCCCTTTAAGGCCTTTGATCTCTCAAAAATGAAGAATACAATAAAAATAGGAAGGAAAAAAATTTGCATGTGTAGTTAATTTGATGCACTTTCTCAGATAGCTTCACTGGTGGTGAAAAAATCATCTTTCAAAACCCATGTTAATACTCCTGAAGTCTGTATTTCTTCTAGATCTGATGAGTCCAGAGCCCTGGATTTGAACTTGTGCATATTGAGTTACTGCCTATACTGTTTACTCAGGGAGCATTTTGAACGCTTCTCCAGTGGGGAAGAGTCATTTAAGGGTAATGCAATGTAAAGGTATCCAGCAAAGACTAGAGCATGTTATCTGCAGGTTTGCATAGAAATGCCTTTCACTTCTTGCATTTAAGAAAGAACCAACCCAAACCCTAGAAAACTTGTTAATAGAGCATTTGGCACACCTGGTGAGTGGGACAGGAAGTTGTTGACTGAGTACGGAAGATTGAAGCTGCTGGAGAAAAATCTTAAGGTACTCTTGTTTATTGCCTCCTGTACTGCGTGCACCTTGTTTTGTTAGCTTAGTTTTTCTTCTAGAGTTAGTTTCCTGACACATTAGTGAGCTTTCACTCACCAAGGATTTGATGAAATGATGAGAGCCAGGGAAGGAGGTGAGACCCCACAGATGTAGGGAAGTGAAATACTCCATTTGTCCTTGAGAGCAGCAAGTTGCTGGGTTCTGTCACACCTAGGAAAACCTAACACTCGTGTTTGACCAAGTCTGTGTGATAGTGCTGTGGTGTTTGCTCCCTAGAGCAAATGAAAGTTATTAGGACTTTTGTGTGACACAAATTGATGTCTGTGTTGTGCAGTTTAACACTGGTTCAATCTATCCCTTGCTTAAGCTGATATAGCCTTTGGTGGGGCTGTAGTGTGTGAGATGAGGGAACTCTAGTACCATGACTCATATGGAAGAAAAGAGGGAGTGGGTCTGTTTGAGTATGTGTGCCAGCAGAAAATAATCTGTCTCTGTTTGGAGCTTTAACCTTGCCAGTCAAGATGCCTGGGATGTGAGAAGACTGACTGGAGTGTGAAGTTTTCCAATGCATTAACTGGATCCTGTACTGTAGCTCTTGGCAGTGACATGTGCTGCAGGGGTGCCTTGGTGTTTGAGGAGGAGCTGCTTGAGGTGCAGCAGAGTTTATGAGGAGTAGCTTGGTACTAGCCATGTCAGAACACAGAGAGCTTGTTATGGGGGTTTTCTGCATCAGACCATTCACTGCTTGTGCTTCTCATTGTTTTCCCAGCTCCTCACAGTAGATGATTGACTAGACAGTGTTGGTTTTTTTAAAATAAATGCCTTTCTTTAATGGTGATTAAAGGTGACACACAACACCATACAGTGCCACCTACTCACAAGTCTTAAGCATTAAGGAAATACATGGTAGCTACAATTCTAAATTACTTGCTATTGGGAAATCTAAAATGGGACGCACAGGCTTCAAGTCTGAGGATGTTGTCTGTCTTTTGGAGAGATCTAATGAAGAGTGTCTCTTTTCCAGACATACCTTTCATTGTTAGTCTGAATTGATATTATTGTACATAATAGGTTCTTTGAAGCATTTTGTCATCTCATAAACAACTTTTGTAAGTGCTCTCCATCTTTTCTCTTGGTTAGAGGACTCTTCCTTCAGCTTTGTTAAATTGGCAATAGATGACATGTCAAAAATGGCAGAAAAATTTATCTCTTTTATTTTAAAGCAAAAAAATTTGAGGTGAAATTACCATGTAATCTTTTTCCATATGTTCATATTTCACTTTTGCTGCTGCAAATGGAAGCTAATTTTTGTTGAAGTGTAACCATTTATTGCTTAGTACTTAGAAAATACTTAGGCAGGTAATCTGCTCTATTCAGAAGTAATTTGTAAACATACTGAATCTGTCTCCAAAGTTAGCTTAAATGCCTTTTGAAAAAGAACAAATATGCAGTGATATCAAGCTTGCAGCAAGTGATCAGGGATATTTTGTCTTCTGTGTTATTGCAGGCATACCGTGGTATTAAAGGTAAAGACAAGACTAAGTATTAAGTTTTAAATTCGTATCTTTTGGACTTTACTATGCAAATAAGCTTTGTTGTTACAGGTTTGATATGGAAAGAATGAAAGGATTTTTTTCTTCAGTGCAACTGACAGCATCTTTGCCCTACACCTTCAGAATAGTTGATGACAACTGCAAGCACTTGACACCTGTGAAAATCAGACTTCAGACTCCTGAAGTTTGGAAAAGCCTTTCAATCTTCTGACCTGTTAAATGTGATATTGAAATGAACGGTAGTTTGGAAAAAGACTCGGGGTCTGTAGGCCTCAAATTTAGCACTACATTTAGCTTACGCTTTTATAAACACTTCCTAAAATGGCTTAGCTATTGTGACAGGTACTTTTACAGAAGAAAAACCCAGGACTTGGCAGCAGTGCTTTCTTAGAAGCTTGCTTTACATGTAGCAATAGGAGCAACCTTGCCTTTTGCTCAAGCTCTAATTTGAAGTTAGTCAGTGGCACCCGGCAGCTTCCTCTGAGACATGCAATGGGTGCAGTGATGGCTGCCCCCAGATACAGGAGGACATTTGGTGAATTAAAGTGCACCTTTGTAGGAAAATAACTGTCTTTCCCTTTCTTTTTTAACACGCAATTTAAATCCCTTTAGCTTTTTTAACTGTTGAAAAGTAATGTGCTGCTTCCTTTTTCCTTGGCTTTCACAGTGAGTAGGGACAGACTGATCTCGATTATTAGTTAGCAGCAACCAACATAGCTCCTCTTTTTAGTACCTCTAGATCACCAAACTATACTGTTGCTATTGCTTTTTATTATTTACTCTATTGTATGACCAAGGGAGTTGTACTGCTTAACTCACAAATCTGCTGACTAGTTGCAGTTGGCTCTTTCTCTTCATTTCCTTTTTTGCTTGCTATGTAGTGCGAATAATTCCTTTAGGGAAAGGAGGAAATTGAATGTTTGTGCCGGCCAGGTTGTTATAGTTTACCTTCATCTGTGCCCTCTGAGAGTGGCCCAGGAAAGGCAGGAGGACAGCACCTGCTGCAGGGAGATCAAATCACGTTTGTTGTACTAAACCAGACACAGAGTAAACTGTAAACTAAGGCTGAGCCTTCCTGGGCATGGTATTGACTTCTGGAGAACTGGAAGTCAGAAGTGTAACAGTCTGTTTCTTGGCCGTCTAAAGCAAATCCTTAACTGGAACTGAGGAGAAGTATCTGCATGTCCTGGACCATTGAACATTTATACTGGGATACAATATAAATGGCTTCCCAACTGCTTCTCCAAAGTGTTTCCTCCTTGGGCAGGGAGGCTGTGGTGGTGTAACTTTACTAGAAGACAGTTTTGTTTGTCAGGGTGAGCCATTGCCATGTCCAAAGAGCACCCTGGTTCTGAGGCATTTGTGATGCAGGGAAGTGCTCGTGATGTAGGAACAGTGACTGTGTTTGCCTTCCACTAGTGGCCTGCATCCATTTTTGATTCCTCTTCCCCAACCCTACCTTAGCTGGGGTTTTTTTGCTCCCTGTGATGAGATCTGTTTGCACATCTGGGTGCAGCAGGATTCCCTTTTCCACCATGGTTTGAGTACTCACTCCCATGTCTTTTCCAAGCTGTTTTACTGACTCAGCCTGGGTTGGGTGGGTGTCTGCAGCCCGAGCCTTTAATCTCCTCCCTGCTCTACTACTTACGTTTCTTTGATCTCTGGTACCTCCTAGAGCAATTTGTTTCCTTTTTCAGATACCACAACAACTAAACTGCTCTCCATGCAGGTGCTTGCAGCCCTCAGTATTTACTCTCTGTAGCTGTTTCCTTCCCCAAATGCCAGTGTTTATTTTAATCCCTGTGGAATAGGTCAGATGACCACTTGCACTTTCTTCCTGACCCACTGTAGTTTGGTACAACTAGCTAATTTACATTCATCAAGTCTGTGCCTTTCAGAAGCTCTGTGTAGGAGGCCACTATGTTTTTTTCAGCCAGATGAATTTGCAGGAGCCTGCACCCCCTATGTCGCTGCAGCCATATCACAGGTTGACACCCACACTTTGACTTCCCCAGATGTGCTCGGAGCAGGTGGGCGCTGAGCCAGTTGCTCTCTGGGTGGCTGTGAGCTGTCCTTCAGAGATCTGCTAGTAAAAACAAGATGGGGCATGAGAAGTCTTTCATGCAGGGAGGCTGTCAAAGAGAGACTTCCACTCCCTTCCTGCCGTGGGAGTGGAGGGGTGTTCTCAATTCCTCATCCTTTTCTTTCTATAGCTGCCCTCACTGGGGTAGTTTCTCAGTTTACCCTGACCACCCCAGGTACCATATATTGCCCTTCTGATCTGCTGGCAGTTGCTTGCAGCAGCCCTATCCTGATGTGCAGCCTGCTCTTTACTTCACAAAAAGTTAATGTCCCATTATCTCTCCATGCATGCCTCAGCCTAAGGGTTTTCTGAAGGAAAGTTGTAACATCAGGACAGTAGCAGAATTTACAAAGTGTTGAGAGAAACTCACTGATAAAATAGATGCTTTACATAAAATAGAAGATACTTGTCTTTATCTTCTAATTCCCTGGTCTGTAGCTTCGTGTTGGTGCTACTCAGGGCAGAATTCTCTGAATTGACAAGAGAGGCCAGTGTGAGAAGCATCGCCTCAGGGGATTGTACAGTTTAAAATACACCCCTGCTATAAATAGCAACAGATGGTGGTGGGATTCTTTGAGGTGGACTTTTATTCAAACGTGACTTTCAAACAGCTATCTCACCCTCTTCCCCACCACCCCCTCCCATCCGTGATCAGTGAAAGTTTTTGGAAAAGGCGTGAAAATGAACAGGGGAAGGTTGACTTCGGTTTTTGTTTTGCAGCTGCAAGAAAAACACTGTAGGACCTTTAGTTTCCTTTTTCTGTGGTGCCAGACATAGCTCTCTGGCCTCTACCAGTGCCTCTGACTATTACTCAGATTAAGGAAATGTAAACAAGTGTGCAAGTGGGGTTTTACAGTGTCTCTATGTATTTTTAATGCATACCATATTTGTTGAAGGGTTGCCTGGCACACTGGGTTTGGTTCCCCTGTACCCAGGAACACAGAAGCTGTTCTGTTAGTTTCCAGCTGATAATTTTTCATTTGCTCAGGGAGGGCATCCTGTTACGTTGGCTTCCACACTGTATCTGATTACCCCATGAAACGTGACTGTGGTCTTGAACTCTTGGCCAGATACCCTATCTACTTTTCTTTATTATCCTTTTAAATGGTTTTGTTGTTGGTGGTCAAGTTTTTTTTTTTTAATTTTAGTTTTATTTAATATCCTTTGCAGCAAGATGAATGGGAGTTCAACTGCTTTTTTTTTTGAGTTATTCTTTACTTGATATCCCTACTTAGATCAGGCCACATATATTATGGGCTTTACTTCCCATTTCTCCTTATTTCTTTGTCTGCCTATATTCAGGCAGAAATGGTGCCCTTTTTTTTTAGTTGCTGGTTTGTTTTCTTTTTTTAATTTTAAAGTTTGTCCTTTATAGCAGGCTGTTAATGCTTGCTGGACTTGAAAGGCAGATATTACAAAATATGAGTTTCTCTCCTCACAGGTTGTAAACAGACGGGGTAATTCTGGCTTTTTGTTTTGCCCTAGCCAGATAGATTAATTCTCATGTTCCTTCAGTGTGTAGGATTTGCAGATCACTCTTGACCTGTCAAAATGAAAACCAGCTGTAACAATTTGATACCTGTTTTGTGGGTTGAAACAAAAGCTGTTTTCTAAAGCTTGGCCTGCTGTTTGGAATGCCATGATTTCTTTGAGAGAGTGGAAGTTTCTTTGGCAGATTTTTATTTTCCCTCAGTAGAGACCCTGGAACAGCTTTTCTCTGCAGTGTCTTCTGTATGTGTGGCAGGCTGACCAAACTTTCTCCACGGCAGCAGAAAACTTGTACTACTGCTTGTTCTGTGGGCTTCATATGGAGCTCTGAAATAAGCTGAGGGTGTTTTTAATACTAAAACACTCACTTCAGGTTCAAGACTTGTGCTTGAAAGCTGCAACTTGAACAAGTGAGAGAAGAGTGCTGTGGTCTTGCCGAACTTGAGGTAGCTCCCATCTTGTCAGGAGACTGGACAATTCACTAACATGGTGCTGAGCTAGAACAGAGGAGCATTAGTAACAAGGAGAGAGCAATTACTGTGTTTCAATCAGAAGCAGCAATATAAATGATAACTAAAACATCTAAAGCAAGAAAATGTTTCAAAGACCATTTGCACAAAAAGCTAAATAAATCCTTCCCCCAAGAGAGGAGCTCTTGAAAAAAGTCGTTACCTATGCTGTCTATTTTAATAAGAAAGTAAGCAAGAAAACATGATGCCTTTTTGCAATGTTTCATCTGTTAGTGAGCTTATTTTTCATTCAGGTTCAACTAACACATCTTTTAGTTTATCATAAATACATATATGCATGCCAAGGCTTAATATTGTAAAGTTAAGTGTAACTGTTTCATGTGAAAACATCTCACTATCCGTAAGTGCAAAGTCTTGTCATAGTCTTCATAGATGCTTAATGAATCCTAGCTCTGTGGTACTCCAATTCTGTATTGTGCTTTCTAGGTAATAAAATAATAATTTTATAAATGACCACAATAAAGGTTTTTTGTGTTTATTTTTAAAAACACTTGATATCTAAGTTTGGAAAAGCCAGCATTATTATTCCTCCTTGCCTCTCTGAGTTAAGCTACAACTTAATTACATTATTACTTGCCAGCATCCCTCCCACAGACTCTTTGCCTCATCCAGCACACAGAATATATGCTGCTAATCTTGATGAGTCTTTCCCCTTCTCCTTATTGTAGAGTATGTGGCATAAGGCCATGCATGGTACTTAAAGCTTGCTTTAAAAGAAGAATTAATCATTTCAGCAGGGTTTTTTTTTCCTATGATATTTTACAAATGTTTGAGAATGTGCCTTCCAATAATAACATATTAACAACAGCTTCTTCTTCCATTCTGCAAGTACACCACTGCTCATGTTTCTGGCTTTAAGTCAAAGTGTGTTTTGTGTTGTGGTTGAATTGGGTGATCCCTAGCTGCTTCACCTCGAGCTCTGTGTATGCCTCATCTGACAGTCATCTTGGTTGGCCAGCCTCACTTTGGGACCTGCTGTTTCTCTCTTGTGCATTGCTGATGATATTCCCACTTCATATGGAAGCTGAAACATAAGAAACTTGTGGATACCCATATGAAGTCAAAAGCAAGATCTGTCTTAGAGTGTCTGGCAATTACTAATGGTATATGCTGGAGAAGAGTAAGAGAAATGAGGCAGTTATGCAGTGATGTCCTGACAGAACACTCTTCTAAGCCTCTTCCGCTTTGCAGGCAGGATTGCTTTTTCCTGGAAGTTATCTGATTGCTTTTGCACCCATGTAAACTTGTAGCATCACCAGAGTGCTGTGACATGGAATTCCACAGATCCACTTCCAAAAGACACTCTGTCTTCTTATGTTTTTAAAGTCTGCCTCTTGCAGATGTCACTGGAGTAAGATTCAGCTCTGGACTGAATGCTCATATGCAGGTGTGTGAATGCAAGTGTATCACTGACAGTGTTGGCAGCACAGCTGAAAGCCATTCAGCTCACCACCAAGTCAGCCTGTGGGTTGGGACTCAGGACTGCTTAAACCAGATGCATCCTAGTGTTGTCTTGGATACTGCTGGATGTGTATCCTTCCCAGTCTCCTGTTGCCACTTGTTAGGTTGCAGGCATCCAGCTAAACCTCTGACATATCTGCCAGCCCTGTGCAGGCATCTTGGATGTGCTAGGATTTTTCACATATTGACTTACTTTTATCTGGTGGAATTGGCTCCTCTGTCTTACTGCATCACCTGGTGTGGGAATTAAACTGTTCAGTACTTTGATCAGATCAGTGTCTCGTGTCCTGTCCTGTCCCCTGCTTTGCTTCCTCCTCTGTGTAGTAAAAATTGTCCTCTGCTTCTGATCTGGTTAGATCTACAGCTGTGACAGACTTCTTCCTGCATGTATCTCACATTGCAGATTCTTCAGCTTGTGCTTGCTTTGCTTGCAGATGTGAATGTTCATGACTCAGCAAATCCTAATAACTATCAGGTCTCAAGTCAGCTCCCCTTGAAGGAGAGAACCTGCCATTAGCGATTATCTGTGGGTATTTTTGTACTTTAAACTCCTTTTGAGGGCAGGGTTAGAACCTGTTCCTGCTAAGCCAAATTCACTTGAGAGTTTTGCCCTGCTGTTCCTTCCTTCTTTCATTGCTAGGCTCCTTCCAGTTTCTGCAGCAAGGGATCTTACAGACCCAGCCTCACAGTTACAGTTGCTTGATGAAAATATTGCCACAAGAACACCTAAAAAAGCTTGTGTTTGCAAGTGTATGAGGAAAATAGTGCTATGTGTAGCGTGGAGAGTAATACGCTGATGGTAATCCATAAATTAACTAGTTGGTTTTATAGTTCTGTTGAGTTGTTCTGTATGAGAACAAGTCTTAAAATGCGGCTCAAAAAGATAGATGCATTTATTTAAAGAGTCGGTGGACCTTGAATTGAACAGCAGTTCTGAAACAGTGCTAAATATATCTCTTTCAGCACATGGTTCTGACCTACTGTGCCTGTGCTAGCTTTCCCCACTGGTTCTCTGTCATCCTCGTGGACTCCACACCTTTCCCTTTGCAGTTGCAGCTGCTCCAGGGACACTCAGAGGAGTTTGTGTCATGGACAAACCCACCGTTTCCCTGTAGCTTCTCCCTCTGCTGCAATGGAGCTGTTTGGCTGGAGTTTTGAGAGTGGGGAAAAATGTCTTCTTGATATGTAATGTTGTGAATCTTGGCTCAACCTTTTTAACATCAGTTGCAGTTATGATCAACTAAAAAATGGCTGTTGCGATCTGTGCAATTTCAGTCAGAACATGCTTGTGTGCCACAGAGGTTTGTGTTCTTTAAAAATAATCTGTTTGCAAATTATTGTTGCAAATTTGACACTTGGATGCTTGCGGTATTTATCTTCTGAAAGCATTTTTAGTACCTTTCCTTGGCCTTATTTTTGGTGAAATATACTTAAACCCATTACTTAGTGGTTGTATTCAAGTTTATAGTAAAGCTTTTAGCCTACCGTTGCTCAGTACTTCACTTCCAAAGTGAAATGAGTAAGGGCAAGGAGACCAGCTCTCGTTTTAATGCCTTTATTGAGAAATCAGCTCTGGGGGGGAGCCCGACAGGTCACGTGCACCACCGCTGCTCCCGATGGACGATCCAGAGGAGAAGGAATTCAGCTTTGCTGTGCAGCAGAGCTGGGCCTTCTGTCCTCACAGGAGTCCTGCAGAGGACACTGGTTGGCTTATAGTCCAGGGGTGTTATGTCGGNGAGGGAAAGGACATAATGGCAAGACGATTCCAGGGAGTGGGATTTAGAACAGAACAACAGCAACAATTAACATAAAAACAGAGTGTTTTCCACAGTTAACAGAACATTAACAGAACAAACAGGAGCTTGTTCATAACACAAAGGACACAAAATAAAAAACTCCCAGATTAAACCTCATCTTAAAACTACATGTGTATTCATGGCAAAATCTGAACTGGCTCTTCGTTCCGGGTTTGAATGCTGGAGTGAAAAATGTGGACTTTCCCCGTTATCCAGCTGCAGAAACAGTAAATTAGAGGCCTCTTAAGGGGCCAGGTGTCCCTTGGCAGCATTTTGATGTCTCTAGTTTCTAATAAACAAGCTGGATATTGGGAGTTTCCAAGTCGGTCTGGATATGGGGAGTGTTGTGTTCTGTTACTTATAAATCTAAATAAGCATTGCTGTGCTCCTTTGGCTCTTGCTCTTTCTTATGTTAATCCTTAGTTTTTAATCTTGTTCAACTGGATTTGTTCAGTGCTTTCTTACATCAAAACTATGCAGTCACTTAAACAGCTTGAGTCAAGACAGCAAATATCAGCAAGGGTTTGGACAGAAACTAAGATCATGTTCTGCAAACAGCTGTTGTGATGGAGGGTGATGGTAGCCATTTCGGTGGGAATACGCTGTGAACTGGAGCAGTTAGATTCTGGAAGATCTTGTAATGTTAGAAAAGCTAATGTGAGAATCAGTATTCTAGTGCCAGCATTCCTGAAAACTTGGTATTTCAAAACATCCCATTAAATAGATGTATGGGACTCGGTGTAAACTGAAACACGAGTGCTGAGGTTATGGGTGCAGGGATAATGTTTGCTTGTTCTGTGTAATGTTTAGAAAAGGTTTGCTAAGCCTACTGTTTACAGCTGATTAGCAAAATATTCCCAGGAATGTACAGTTGTGCTGGCAAATTGTTCTCTTAACCAGTAGTAGTTTGTCAAGAGATCCCAGAGGGAGTAGGAGTGTAGTTATGACCTGTCCTAATATACAGTAGCATGTCTGATGCTCCCAGTTAATGGGCAAGTCACTGCAAAGGACTGGCATTCCCGTGCCTACCAGTGGGGAGCCGCTTTCCACCCACCAGCTATAGCAGTCAGTTGGTCATCTACCTGTTATCTATTACTAATTTGTAAAAGAATCTGCTTCTGTGGTGAAGCTTATTCTGTTTCATTTTGATTGACAACACCTGAACTAGCTAAAACAAGAGCATGACCCCCTGGTGACACTATATCTGCCAGTTTACATGCACATGAATTCCCTTCAGAGCATTTTGAGATCAGGTTGAGCACAGGTGTTCTAGTAGGCAGGAAAAACAGATAGTGGTGGCTGGTGGTCTTCTGAGGTGTGCCAAGCAGGAGAAGAGGGGCAGTGGGGTTAGTTCCATTGGAAAAAGTAGATTATTTCCTGCCCAGCTTCATCCTTTATGTCTTGGAGCATGGAGCTGGGACTCTGGTGGCAGGAAGAGAACACAGTGCAGAGTCTGCAGTGTCTGCCCCCTGTCAGATGCAGCGGGTGCTTTGGAAAGCCTCATCCTAAAGCAGGCTTTTTGGCTGTCCTGTGTATGAGCTATGTTACTGCCGTATACCTATATGGGAGGGTGGCTGGAAGCAGGTGTGCTTAATTTCTAATATAATTATGTGGCCATGTAAGACTGCTTAGGAGTTCAATAAAGGGGAGAGCACTCTCTCCTTATGTTACCAGTAACATCAAGATGTTGCTGGTTTTGATCACTCTTTCCTCATGATACAACTAGACTTCTGACTCCCTAGAAATGTGGCATTTCCTAGTCTGGTTAAACCTATAAGATGTTTGAGAGTCTTGCTAATTTTTCAATAATGTAAATTAGTTAGATGTGTGAGATTGAGAAATTGCAAACAAAATGCTGCTTTACTGAAGCAGAACTGGAAGGTGTGGTGGCACTTCAAGTTGTATACCCCACGGCTTTATCTTTTTTTAGGATCACATACCTCCTTTGTAGTTTGCTTGTTTAGATCGCCTGTGTTCGCCTTCTACAATGCTGAAAAGCTGGCTTCTTCCCTCTTTGCATCATAAAAACTATTTGGTTAAAAGCATGTAGTAAGCTTCCTTTGTTCCTTGTTCCTTGTGTTTCTACACTTTGATGTTGCCGTGTCATTTTTTTCTGAAAAGTTATCATTCCTGCCTGTGTGCATATGTTGGCATCCTACCTTAGTAGGTCTATGGAAGTAACTACTTTGATTTTTGTTAATTTTTACTGATTAATAAATGAAGAATCCTGATGATTTCATTAGGATTTCCTGATGAATGCTCCTAATAATCAAGGACTATGCTCTGCCATTTTGAGAGAACTTTCTTATACTTGGGGTGCCATGTAGTTTTTGTGTAAAAGTGACGCTTATTACTATGCTACCATAACTTTCAGCATTCATAATGTGGGACAGAAGTGATTGGATGCTAAATTGATGCCTCTCGAAATCCCTCTGCATTGTTCTGTTGTCTGAATTTCCATTTCTGCTCCTTCAGTTATAATATGGTAGTGCTTGGCTAGAGTGCTGCATAGGGGAAACACCCGTGTCTTCTCTCCCCATTCCCGACACCTTGCAAACAGGCATTACAGAATAGCTTTTTATGTGAACCCATAATGTTTGTGGATTTGAAAAGATTTTGCTGTCACATTATGCATACTTGTAGAAATTTGGCTGAATTTCAGTGTTCTGGCAAAATTGCTTGTACAGGTTTGGAACAGAAGAAATACCAATTAATTAATTACACGGTTTGATTGAGGTGTAAAAGCTGAGGCCCTTCACATGTGGCAATTAGAGAGGTCTTGTTAGCAGACTTGTATTATACGTGCTCAGTGGAAGAGTGGATGTGAACTGACTGGTCTGATTACAGGCTAATGCTTTTGTCTGTGTCAGAGGTTCCAGATATATTCTTAATTTTTCCAGCTCTCAAGAAGATCCCCCTTTACTGTGCAGTTTTAAGTGTGCATGTGTATATTTGTAAGCTAAAAATGTCTCCTGTGATCTACAAACTTCTAATAAGATAAGATAGTGGTATAACTTAGTAACTTAACAACTGTAAGTTTCAAAATGTAGGCAAATGCTGTGTTTCCAGTTGGGTGATTTTTTTTTAACTTTTATTTTGATCTCCCTTTAAAATGGCATTGGTATCTGGTTGCATGCTTCATTTTATCTGCTAAGACCATGATTTCTCAGTATTTTCTGTTAAAGTACAGGAAATGTTAACAAAATATTTCAGATACTTTTATTAAAAGGCAGTTGTGATTTTGCTTTGCAGAATTTATTGCTTATTTGAGGAAATTTTGATTGTACTGGTTTCAGCTTATCTGATGCTTGCCCATTAGGTGACCCATCCTTTTCAATGTGTTGTGTTCTTCTGAGTGTTTTCTCAGAGGGTGTGGTGGTACTGATTATCCTTATTACCTCTAACAAGGATTTTTTTTTAATGAAAAGTTCTACTAGATTCTTTTTCTTCCACCTGAAATGCCTATCAGCTCTAGCAGATCTCATACCTTCATAAGTTTCATAATTACATTTCCTGAAGCAGAAGTAAGGCTTAAGGAAAGGTGGAGTAGCAGCAGTGCTTCCTTGTGCCAGTAACATCCTGNGCGAAGGAAAAAAGAACAACTTTTTGAACTTTCTGCTGTAAAGTCAACACATTCTCCCATTTGCTGCTTAAGAACAAAGCATGTAATAATTTTCCTCCTTCTCTGGTTTCCTGATGGCCATTCTCCAGCATGGCAAAATAACTTGTGTTTGGAGTTGGGCCACAGCATCAGGTTGTAAGCAAGCAAGCCCTGTTCTCCAGTGCAGCCTAATTGCTGTTCTCCTGACCTTTCCTCAGATGAAGTTTGTTTATCCAGCTTTTCCTGTGGGATATTCATTAACTCTGTTCTGAGGTCTTCTGTTCACACCTCCCTTGAACGTCTACAGGTTGTGGCCTCCCACTCTGTTCTATCTCCACTGTCCCCTGCCAGCATTGATCTAAATAGCACTGGTATCACCCTACTCTTCTGTTAATGTTATTAAAAAACATAAAGGTCTGAGTGTAACAACTGTCCTGTAATTCTGAAGTGATTCACTACTACAGAATGGTCTGTCCAGATACAGAAACTGTTGAGTTGATGAGAAGGGAGCAGCATGCTCACATAAACGCTGGAGATGTTAGTGGGATAAACTGTCTGCTGATCCATGGCACCAGGCTAGCACAGTGTTTGGTTAAGCTGGGACTTGTGACATGAGGTGTTTATTGTACTGTAGTTCTCTCATGCTGCAGACTTGGTTAATGCTTGTTAATATTATCTGTGGTTTTTTTTTAGCCTGTACAAAAATAAAACAAAACCCTGGCTTTCCCTTGCTAGTTCTTCTGTTTTCAGTTTGTTTATTCTTTTTCACCTGTAAAATAAAAATACTTTATTCATCCTATTTAAGAAAGGAGCCTCCGGGATTTGTAGAAGTCATCTGCAGCCTGGTAGTGATTCTGTTACTGGATGAGAAGAACTGTGACAGCTGACACTGGTTTCTCAGACAGTGGTAGTGTCTAGCAGAGACATTCCCTTTTTTTAGCAGGCATATGGCTAAAAGCAACCATCTTTTAAATTGTCTCAGCATTGGAGGCACCTGAATTCATTTGAAAGAAATTAACGTGTTGTGTGTGTGCATTCTGGAAAACAAATTCATACTGAAACTGGTCAACAAGTGTATTTTTGCAAAAAGGGTCAAAACACAAATTGGTGGCAGTTTTCAATTTTTGTAATGGTAATAGTATGTTTTGTCTTTCTTTTTAGGGAATGTTAGAGTTTTGAAGAAGCTTGTCCTTTTATCAGTCTTACTCTGCTTGCAACTGAACTGCTTGGTAGCCTTAAATATGTGTGTGATAGATAAAATCCAGGTGGTAGGAAAACAAGAGCTTGAAACCCCTGAGAAGCAGGTTATCATTACCATGCTGATGAGTTTATTCAAAACATAATTTTGCTAACTCAGTTGGTTGATTTCCTCACAATGCAAAGATCTGAGGATTGAGTGCCATCTTACCAGTGTGATCTTGAGGTCACTAGGACATGAGCTTTAGTGGGTGGTGGCATGGGGCTGGATGGCTGAGGTTCAGGAGCCAGCTGCCTTTACCAGTTTGTTCTCAGCAAGGCTGGGAATGCTCTACTGCATCCCTCATCCACAAGGTGAGAGGAATAACTTAAACTGGAGAGTTTCAGCAAAGAGTCCAAGAGTGGTTCAAGCCTTTTATTTTCCTTCTTACTGGAACAGCAATCAAATCTGAGCTCTGAAGTCTTGATAAGTTCAAACTGGAATTCCAGTCAAATTGATCGAAGGTTGAGAAAGAACTGAAAAGTTCCTGTTTGCTGCAGCCTTGACATAATTGCCTAAAGGGTTGTGATTTTTATTTTTCAATATTTGACCTCTTAAGGCTGGAGATACAAAACAGAGGTAAAATCCTATCATTAAGGTCAATGTAAGTTTACACTACAGTAGTACATGGTCGCCTAGTAGTTGCCCCCATCCATTTTTCTTTCTTGAATTTTTGCCAGATCAGTTCAGGGAGTAAAGCTGATGATTATAGTATGCTGCTTTAGAAATGTCTTTTGGATACTTTCTAATTTTTAATAAAATGTTGTAATTAAAAGGCTGTAGAGAAGGGTACAATCATTGCAATTTTAATTGTTAATGAAATGTGCCAGGTGATATAAATTTTCTGGAGCGTGAAAGGAGGAGGAAATTTTTCATGCAGGCCAGGCTGCAGCAGTGCGTCCTTTTGTCTGTGAAATAAATATCTAATTTGGATGACTCTTTGAAGAGATTGGTTTTTAATATTTCTGTGGAAGCTGTGTAGATACTTAATTGCACGAATTGCAGTGAGAGAGGTAGTGTTGGTGTAAAAATATTTCCTGTGGACTTATTTAATGAAAGCCTAACTTGTTTTGAAGCAGAGCTAGTCAGTATAAACTTTATTAGATTTTGGATGGAGTTAGTTTTTACCTCTGTTTGTTTTGTATATATATAAAGCAGCAGTGACATAAGTTGGCTGTAAATGCATGTGATGGTTTTATTGTGATCATATTTAACATACTAAGAAGATACTTCTGCTACTTTGGCTTAGAGGTTGTGTATATTACTGAAGATACCATTGATTGCTTACCAGTTTGAGCATTCTCCCAGCCTGCCAAGGTTATTGTTACGAGCTTTTGAGGCCTTTCGAAAGCAGACTTCATTTGAAAAATAGATAGTTGTACTTCCTTAATTTTGTGGGGGTTTGAGATGCATGTGTGATAGAGGAGGGCATTTTACCTTCAGAAAAGTTTCAAATGTGAGATCAACACTAGGTTAATAAAGAGAGTAACAGTAATTTTTGAATTTGAAGAACTATATATTCCTCAAAGTACTACATCCTCCCCATGACCCTGGCATTTCTTTGAGAAGGCCATTCATCTTTCTGAACAGTTTTTAACTGTAGTGTCTATGATAAGGGAAAACTGTCAGGGTTGAAGAGCCAATATGTGATGTTTCCTAGATGAGAATTGATAGTGTACATTTTTGAGGTTTGTGTATTTTGTTTTAAGTGGAACAAATCCAAACAAAAATTTCTTGGTTGGTGGGACTGTTGTAATCATGTGCAGGCTCACCATTTCTGTCTAACACCAGCCCTAAGGCTTGGCCTGGTTATGAAGTTGTTGTCTTTTCTCAGCACAGGCAGGTTTTGTCAGAAGGTTTTAAAAGTAATTTGGTGACACAATCTTAGAACTACCCAAACAAACCCAGGAAGGGAATGTTGCTCTAAAGCTAAAATGGTGTTTGACACATTTGGCAAAAGCTGGCACATCACCCAGCTTCTGCTGAGACAAGGCCCACAACTGAGCTTGCTTCAGACTGGAAAGTGCTGGCAATAAGCACAGGCAGAAGACTATGCCTTGGTCTGGCATGGGCTCACTTACCCAGGAATGGCTGGTTGGTTTCCAATGTCAGTTGCAAATTAAAATGTAGATAGTTGCGTTTGAAGACCTGGAAGGTTGTCATTGTAAACAACCTCTTCCTACCTTCTGTTGGATGGAACATGTTGGATTCTTGCATTGTAGGGTTGTGTGCAAATACTGTGGTGTAATAACCCTGAGCCCTAATGTAACTTAGTTGTTTGATCTCTACTTACATTAGTACCCTGGGCTTCAGACCATACTTAACCTTCAAGATACACTAAGTAGTTTTCAATACANTACAATATCCTGTGTAAGCTTGTTTCCTAATGGTCTTTTAAAAATCTTGATTTTGTTGTACAGGTCACAGAGGCTGGTAATCCATTTTAGTTCATTAAACACCTTATGTGCTTAAATAGCCAGCAGTTAAAACTCACACTTTCTGAAGAGGAGACCTGAAGGAGATGATTTACTGTCTTGTGATATTTCTTACATCTAGTTTTACTGAAATTTGCAAAAGGGAAACAGCTTTGTTAATATTATTNTTTAGGGACAAAATCTAATGCTAAGGCTGAGTTGCTATTATTTGTACAGTTGGTTTTCACTTTAAACAGATGTCTGTTTTTTTGAAACTGGATTGCATGCCAGTAGTTAAAGTACAGCCATGTAGGGTACGACAGGGTTTGTAACTAGAGGTTTTCAGAGGTGAGGTCATGATGAACTTAAATGAAACTGGAGCAGCAATGTTAATGTCACTAAGAAATATATTCAATTTTCTAGCGTTCCTTTCACAATGCCTGAGTATGAACTATGTTTATATTGCCTCTGAAGGAAAATGATTTGTTAAAAGGAATAAAGGGAAGTTACAACTTTTGCTTTGTTTCTGTGCTACTTAAAAACATTCACCATATAAACATTTGAGTGTTTACATCAGAGGGGGCAGATGGAGCCATAATGTTTTACTTTTTCATTAATTGCTTTCATTAGCATGCCAAACCACATGGTGATACTTGGTAAAAACTGAAAATAGTCAGAAAGTAACAAGTATTTATTAACTGTAATGCCTGTACCTTGTAAAACTATGATAAAATTATAAACTGTCATGTTGCATGGGGATTTCTTTAACCACTATGGAAGGGAGACCACATTGCATCATGGATAAAAGTAAAGATTTTTCATAGACCTATAGCATACAGAATTATAAACAAAGAGCATCTAAGCTTTGGTGCACCTATGTCACAAGTTCTGATGCAGGTCTGGTCCCTACATCCCATTTTTGTGGTTAGTCACCCTGGTGTAAAATGATTGAGAGAATGGAGCAACTACCTTAGTAAAGACTAAGGAGTTCAAGGCTCCTCACTTTGGAGAAGGAAAAAAGAAGGTATGTATGATTGTGCTTTACAAAATCACAAAGGTGATAGATAAGCTGAATGTGAAACTTGGGTTTACCAGGAGCTGCCATATTAGGATTAAAGGGCACTCAATGTTTTTAACAGAAGTGATTTTCTATCTTAATAGAAGATCAGCTTAAAGCAGATGGCAGTACCTCTTCACACTGCAGTCATGAATTTGCGGAACTTGCTGCCATAGGAGGTGTAGAGACAAGCAGTGTTTGCAGGTTCAAAAAGGGTTTATATGCATGCATAGGCACTAGGCCCATAAATGGACACTGAACAGACTTGGAAGGGAGGTGCCCTCTGAATTCCTGCTTCCACACTTGTGGATGCCAGCAGAGAGGCTGCAGAAGGGGCTCATGTGCTTGCTCAAAATAGCCTTTCTTTTGCTGCTGTCGAAGGCAGAATATCAGGCTAGATGCCCTGTACACCTGACCTGGGAAGGTGCCACTTCTCCTGCTCTGTCAGGAGGACATGTGGGCTGTTCTTGAGCTCTCTGACTGTCAGGATAATTGTTCAAGACTCAGGTCAGCCAAACCTGCTTAGAAAAACAAAATCTTTTTGTAAAAAAGAGACTGCTTCCTTGCCCTGTGTGCCACTGTGAGGATTGGATCTCCTTGACTGCAGAAAGCANGACAACATCCCAAGTCAGAAGCAGCCCTGTGGCATTTGGGTTTTGTACACAGCCTAATGCACTAGATCATGACCCAGAGAACAACCTCACCTTGTTCAGGAGGATGCAAACATTTCAAGATTCAGCTGTGTGATTCAGCTGTGTCCTGGCCACCCTGCCCCTAATTGTCGTCTTCACACTTTTTTGGCTACTGGTGTCTCTGACTGGCTGTGACCAGTGTCTCTGCTTGGTGAGTCTCAGTGTTTCAGATGAAGGTCAAGAGCACATATCTGGAGTTCAGGCTTGCCCCAGAATAGAAGAAGAAATTACTGTCACTGGGAAAGCTGCTCTGCTCTCAGGAGAGTTAGGATGAGGGAAAATTAATTGCAAGGTTTCAGTTTCTTTCTTTCCTGCAGGAGTGCTGGCAGACTGTAGGAAAGAGTGTTCTTGCTTGTAGAAGGAGTAACAACTGAGATTAGAATTCCCTTTATTTTGTTTCCTGTATGCTCTGTTGGGCTTTTTTTGTTGTATGATAGAACTGTTAGTTAAATCCTTTCTTTAATGCAAATGTGATGTAAGTAGGATGCACTAGCTGTAATTTTTATGACAAAACTAGACTTTTTTTTTTTTAACATGGGTTAGGCTGTATTTCTCATTTTCAAACCCTCAGTGTTTTATTTCAAAAATTATTTCTGGCCACAATTTACAGCAAGATCCTAACATCTTTGTTCATCTGACTGAATCGTGGTCACTGTATGTGTGGGATTAATGTGAAACATGAGAACTGAGAAAGGGACTGATGTATCTTAGAAGATTGCTTGAGTTCCCACAGGTCTTTGGTTCTTCAGATTTCTTTAAAAAATGCTTTATATATGTTCCTGGCATAGGTTTAACCTTTTGTCCATTATATTTTCCTCTGTCTTTCAGGCTGAAATATTAAGAGGAGCTTGGTTCCTCATTCCTCAAGAGCTGCTAATTTCTTGAAGTTTTGTGAAAATAGCAGGTTGGATAGAAGAGAGAGACCTTCTTGTATCTCTCCATAGAGGGCTGCAGTAAAAGTTTGGGGCAGCCAGGCATTTTACT